>JANIJG010026133.1:0-49668 GCA_024611175.1 Megaceryle torquata | reverse complement strand
GGGGAGGCGGGCTCGGGTGTCTTCGGGGTTTGTGTTTTTTTTTTTTTGGGTTTTTTTTTCTTTTTTTTTTTTTCTCCCCCCCCCCGTTTTTGGGGGGGGGGGGGGGGGGGAGGCAGTGGGTCTCCGGTGGAATGCAGACCGCCGTTCGTGATAGGAGGGGGAAGAGAGCAGAGGACGAGTTTGTTTGCACCGAATATAATTAACTAATCACGGTCACCGCAGTCAGCGGGAGATAACTACTCTGTTTCCTTGTGGGTTTTTAGTCTTGGATGCATGCGTGTTTGCTGGAGAGGTTATGCTGCTTCTGGATGTCGCCGAAATGAAGTTCCCTAGAGCTGGGGAGAAATCAAATCAAATTTAAGGTTTTTTCACGCCCACGCTACCAGACTGTTGGAGCGAGTGACTTAGGACTGGGGCACTGTGGGGGCTTGCCTCCGGCTTTCTAGGGACGAACTGGGGGACGACGGCGGCGGTTGCAATGCCCCGCCCCCCCATCCCCCCCCAAATTACTGAGATGCGTGAAACAACTTGCTGATACTCACTATTGGATAGAGGACGCTCGATTCTGATTTTCCGTGGAACAGGGAGCTCTAGATGTTGAGGGTTTTTATTTCTGAAAAAATTTTCTATCTCTTGTACATGGTGAACTGCTCCTGGAACACAGGTTTCTTAAATCTTGCAAAACCTTAAATTTATCCCTTGCTAAAACTACAACGTTTTAGGACGATGGGCTGCTTCTCTTTGAATCTCTTTCCCAAAACTTCTACTGAAGATTATCCCTTCTGGGAAGAAAGGACGGGCTTTAAAGGTACTATGGGCAACTTGTGACTTTAGGAATAGCAGTGTTGATCTTTGTAATCAGTTACCTCTTGATCTCTTTCTCATGGAGCAGCCATTGTTCTGACACTCTGTATATTCCAGACATCTGTGGTCCTCCCATCCCCCAAAGTATGCAAGTAGTGAATGGAAGGAGGCTGGGCTGGTATGCTGAGGTCGATGGACGGAAATCAAGGAAGATCCTGTTTTAGTAAAACAGGATCTTTATGTGCTGAGACTAGCCAATACGAGAACTACCTGAAAGAGTATCAGGGCTTTCTTGATAGTGAGTTTAGACACACCAAAGAGCAACTTGCCAATTCTGCTTCTCAATGACAAAAAGGTGCTAGTGTGAGGCTTTAAAACAGTGCAAAGAGAAAAACTTACTCTGGTGTTTATTTGGCCCAGTTATAGTGAGTATTTCTGTAATCGACAGCCCCAGAATTTAATGTGAATCTTGCACTTTTTTATTAAAAGTGCTGACAGCTGCAGGTATGTGGCTACTGTGTGGATTGCCTAATGGCTGCCACTATTGAAAATGAGGCAGCTTAGGTGTTCAGACAAGGCTTTATGGCTCTCTAAATTCAGCCATTCAGTGTAAAAATCGTCTCGAGTATCTTGCCATTCTGGGATTGGTCTAAAGAGATGTCATATTTGCTTGGCTATTAGTTCAGATATTTTCTGTTTAGGTATAAACTGGTATGCGTGGGAATGTTCCCATTGGTTTGTGTAGCTGATAGTGTCAAAGGGTCCAGGGGAGAAAAGTAAAAAAAAGTGTTGATGGAAAGGACAGTTCAGTGCACAATAGCTTCTAAAAGCAAGGATTTAATACAAATTAAAGCTTGATTGTAAAATTTTGTTTTTCAGTGTTGTTACAGCCCTAGCAAACCAAGCTTTTTTTTTACTAAGCAATAAATAGGCTGAGCTTCTTGCTTGATACGTGGTCTGCTATGAACACTAGTGTTTAGCTGTGACTGTGTGGTGTGTCAGTAACTGGTTTATCAAATCTCAGTCATAAAACCTGGTTTCCTTTCAGACATACTGGATGCTTGTCTTTTATGACTTAATATCACACACAAAAAAATCATTCTTAACCCTTAAGAACACAATACTCCAGAAAGTTAAATGAGATGTAAAGACAAGTTACTAGTAGTAGCCTTCTATATTAAAGTCACATTTTTTTGAGGGGTAGAAGGGGAAGTAGCAAGAATGGGCAGGAAATGTGACTATTGTAAGCTTCAGTCTTAGAAACTGGCATCTGCGTGTGCAGACTGAAGCTCCTGGGTAAGGATGCTTCTGAAAAATATTGTCTGGTAGGCAGACCAGTGTGCAAATCCAGCAGTAATTGAAATCACTCGTGTTAATTTGTAGTTAAGAGCCTGTGGTGATCATGCAGTTGCTTGCAGCAGAACTTGTTCTATGACTCTGGTAGACTGCATACTGTGTCAGGAAAATCAGGACTGACCTTACTTATCTTCAATGTCATACTTCACTGAGCATGTTAAAACTTGGTGAGGAACTGTATAGGCAGTTGGGACTTGCTCTTTGGTTCTCACAGCATCCA
The DNA here is from genome assembly GCA_024611175.1 of Megaceryle torquata. Taxonomy (NCBI): domain Eukaryota; kingdom Metazoa; phylum Chordata; class Aves; order Coraciiformes; family Cerylidae; genus Megaceryle; species Megaceryle torquata. The sequence continues at coordinate 47,288 of JANIJG010026133.1, read as the reverse complement.
TCTGCAAGCTCTGAAACCCCTGCCTGATGCGTGATGACTTTGGAATGACACCCCATTGACTGCAAAATTCTAGAGGCTCCTTGGCAGTCTGTATTGCATGTGACCGCTCTTGTTTCTTTAGATAAAAATGATTATTCTGGTCAGATGGGCAGGGCAGTGTCACTCTTTCTAGAGAAGCACTGGAAGACTTGTTTTGGATCACTTTTATGTTATGTACTGACTGAGTTGGTCAGACTTGCCAATATAAGGTAGCCTGACAGTGGTTAACTTTTAATACCCATTTCTGGCACTTGGTTCCAAGGTAAAACTTGCTGTAGTCTGTGATAAGGCCTTAGCTCAAGAGGATTGTGTTTTTTATATGCTGGTGTTGTGTGGCCTGTGTTGCCCCTTGGGAGAATGAAGGAGCCAGAGAAGTTTTCTGCGCTATCAGGCACCTTCAAGGGCAAAGGCGAGAAGTAATGGAAGTCTTATGCTGGCATTTTTCTCTGTGTGGAAATGCCAAATTAAGGTGAGTGGGTGAAATGCATACCTTCCCTTACCAATCTGTTCCAGTCGATTTCATGTGAAAGCAAGTATGTCCCATGGTTTTGTTGCCTTGGGAGGCATGGGTGCAGATGTTGCTTTACAGCTTTCATTACAGAAAAACTTTTTCTTAATGCTCCAGGTTGCTTTAGGAAGCAATGTACAGTGACTGGATTGGTGTTGCAGAAGTGAAGTACTTGCTCTTATATAGATGAACTAATCTCTGGAGCCTTGTTTGATGAATAAATTAATTCCCTTAAAGGTTGAAAGAGTTAATCTAGTATTCTAGGTTGCTGCTTTTAAAATGCTAGTATGAGCTAGCTGGATCATACTGTAGTTGGCAGATGCACAGTGTGCACTGGAAGTAAATGTGCTGGAACTAGCACTTCTGCGCTGACTTTCTGTGCTAAATAGACTTGTATAAATTGGAGAAGCTTGCCAACTCTGCAGCAACTGTAGCAAGTAATTCTGTATTGTCCTGGCAGCAATTTAGGTGCCCTCCAGTGGCCAGAAATCTTAACATCCTAAAGGTGCTGATAAATGCTGTTGCCTTGTCAGTTTGCCTTAATTAAAAGTGAGTTGAAGAAACATCTTATGTCAGACCTCATTAGCATGTTTGTTGCTTAAACAGTACTTTCTGGAGTGTCGGTAGGTCTTAATGTAAATACATAGTTATTCTGACAGACAAGCAAAGGCAGCCACTTTCAGATTCATAAGAATTTCATTAGTGTCAGTGCAATTATGACTAATCACTCTGGTTTCTTAAACCACGGTGATTAATGTTTAACACCCATGTGCAGGGCTGGCTACATAGTTGCAGCTAAAACTAGATTATGGTTATTGTTTTGGAAGGGGGTTTGTTTGCTACATTGTTGCTGTATTAGAGCAGAAACGAGTGGTTTAGGTTCTACACAGGGAAGACCTCTAATGCTGGCTGTCAACTTTTTGATGTATGGGATCATGAGAAATTACTTCAGGACCATGAAGTATCTTTTTGACGCTCGGAACAAAGTAAGCAGGAAACTTGAAGGCTGTCAGAAGTTTGATGTTGAACTTTTAGTGTTAAATGAAATGTGGTATAGTATTTAAGTTCTCATAGGTTATCTCTAAATGGTCATGATGGCAGCTTCTGTATGTGGCAAGACTGAAAATGATGTTTGATCCTGCCTACTGCCATCTCTATTGCAGACATCTTACTCAGTGGAAGTAGGGGCATGAGGGCGAAAGCTGCCAATCAGTGTTAGGTTTATTAGGTGCTGGTAAACTAAACCTTGGATAGAAACACTAGCTCATCCCTGAGGAAGGCAGGAGTGTGTGTACTGTGGATACTGAACTGTGTCCTTCAAATATGAGGTGGTAACTTTCTAAGCTGTGATAATAAAACTGCTCTTAGTGTTGTTTTGCCCAGCTGTGAAGATACCCAAGCATAATGAATGATGCATGAAATCCTAATTGGAATTACTTGCTGGTGACCAGAAAATCTCAGTTAGGTCCATTGCTGAACAGAAGTGACTTAGTAACTGTTTTGAGGTTACTTGCATGAGTTGGTGATGTTTAGTTGGTCAAAACAATTAAGGTGGAAGAGTAATTGGGTTGATAATCTTGTTAGGAACTTAATGAGTTAATAAACTTAAAACTGTTGCACCAGTCTGTTAATATTGAACTGCAAATTGCTGCCAAAGAACTGATATGTACGTTTTGTGGAGAAGATTTTCTTGTGTTCTCAAGCTGTATGTGTAATACCTGATTTGTAGTTGAAGCGGTTCCTCACCTCATCTTAAATGTTAAAATTATCAACTCCTCTCTTGGCTAGCGAAGGATATATTGGTACTTGCCCACTAATAGTGATATATATTGCTAGTGTTGCAGTATATGCCAGTGAAAAGCCCTCTTAAACCATTACTTTCAAACATTACCTGATAGTTTCTCTGGCTTGAGCACAACTGCTGCTTATAACTCTTGGAAACAACTGGATACTTTTATATAGGACAAGCAAATCCCCAGTGCAGGAAGTGTTGCTCTCTAAGAAGATCAGTTTTTGTTTGCAGATCTTGGTAGAAGCTGCTGGTATGCTTGCCTGTGGTTTTGAATATAAAGGATATATTCAAATATAAAGAGGCTGACGGGCCTCTTGCAACTCAGGCATGATTCTGTAGGTAAAGGGCAAAATAATTGTTGTGAATCCAAATACTGCAAGTTCTTTGAAGTGACAAGATCCCGTCCTGTGAGATTTCAGCTACTACAGTATAAGTATGCTTTTAAGTAGTGAAGAGTATGGGACTCTATGAAAAGGTGTGGTCTTTACATTGCCTAGTGACTCTGACAGCCTTAGACTCTAGCTAGCATTAAACAAAACTATGTAGGTAACTGCTGATAGTTGTAAGAAATTATGGTGGTAGGTAACTGCTACGAAGTACCTTTTGACATATGGGTAGCTGTCCTACCCATATGTATTTTCCACCCGAGTTTCTCTGAAATGCATGTCCTAAGGAATAAAGTACTGTGCCTCAAAGGTACTGGGAAACCTTTGTATGATCAGTTTTGGGGAGGCTTCCTGGGGGGTTCTAAAATTTGAAAGTTCATCTTGGAATGATTGTGCAGATCAAGGCCCAGGTAAACTTTTTTAATTTTTTAGTGATTTTTAACCTGATGGGCTTATTCTGAATTCTCCTCCAGATACTAATTGTTTTAGAGATTAGTTATCTCTGGTATTGGCTCTCAGACTAATGTTAACCAGTCCTTTGAGTCTTCTAATGGGCTGTTATAAAAAAGGGTACTTAAAGCTCAGTACCTCTGAAGACCTTGACTGACTGCATGAGCTGCTAGTGCCTAAATGCTGTGGTTGTTGCTCCAAGTACTGTTTCAGCAGCACTCAGTGCCTGCACCTGAAAGACATCCCACCTGCCAGTGAAAAAGTCAATGGACTGACACATTTTGGTGGCTGAAATTGCTCTTCAGTGACAGATAAAGCTACCTGCGCCCTGGGTGGCGTTCTGTACTTGAGTTGACAAAATGTGGGTCTCATTACACTTTATCATCTCAACTGCACTAGAAACTTCATGAGTTGTCACAGTAGATCATTTGGCAGGCTGTCTGGGAGGTGTGATTCTTCACTGGCCTGCTGTCCCCCTTGGGAAGAAGGGGAGGGTAAAAGAGGTGTGTCCTGTAGTGTCAGAACAGTTGGTAATCCTCCAGCCCTAATGAAGTGTGGTAGAATGGAGCTTTGCAAACATGCTGAAATGTTCTCATGGCCCCTTTTCCTCCCCTCTGCCATGTGTGCTTAAGGCTGCATGGATTCAAAGAGGAGCCCTGAGTTTCCCGACCTTGTAACTTGAGTCTTCCCTTCAGTAAGCATTATTTTTAAGAATAAATCCACTTTTAATGCAGCTAACCTAGTGTTTAAGTCTAGTCAAGACAACCAGATGCCTGCACTTCAGTTTCATTAAGCAGTTGTAATCAACTTAGAAGTCTAGCAAGAACAGAAATATTTGCATGCTGTTTTCTGTAGGTAATGAGTATGTAAATCAAAACTGTGCTCCTAATAGGTCTTAGATTGCTGAGATGACTGAAAATAGAGAGCCATAACACTATTTTGTGATTTGGCATCAAATGAACTCTTGTGGGGGGGAAAACAAAACAAAACAAACTAATGTAGGAAGGCTCTCTTGCTTTTAAGGAATTTTTAGATAATTTCTAAGACAGAATACAGACTGAAAGCCAGAACAATTGATTTTTTTATAGTAAATTGGGTTGCCTGAAGGAAAAAATACGAAGTGGAAATGAAGCATTAAAGAAGTGGCTGAAAGCAGAGGTAACTTGTAGTGGGCATTATCAGATGTGTGTGTGCTGTCAAATGCTCCTCTTCCACTTTGGTTCTGTGGATTATCTGAGATTTTGTTTCCTATTTCAGCACATATTAAAGGTATTTAAAACTTGGAAGTTGCAAACTGTTAATCTTTGAGGTCAGTAAAGGAGATACTGTTAATGTTTCTTAATTTCCTAATGCTTGATAGGAAAAACAGATTTTAGACTTGCAGGTCTCCTTATTAACAGATTTTAAAGAAAAAATTCAGACTTGTATATTTTGGTTTCAGAGTGAAACTTATTGTGATCTGATTAGCTAAATATAAAATAGAACATATTGCTGTTTGCAGTGCATTTTCTACCTCTCTGCAGGCATCAGTAGAGCATTTTGTCTAAAGTATTTCAGTTTGGATAAATTCAAGCTGGGTGAATTACACAGGATATGGAGTTTCTTACTGGAGTGAAGTGTGTGGATTGAGGGATGCTAAGCAAATGTCACCTGAGGGGAATGACTAGAGCAGCTCTGTCATGAGTTGAAGTTTGAGTGGGTTATGCTGCAATCTAGAATCGGTAAGATAGATTTTGGTGTGGGCAAATGCATAAGGAAAACTGCCATATTAGAGAATACGGGAATGTTGTTCAGTACTTGTTTTGTGGGTATGGGATGTATTTAAGGAAAAACGTTGTATTTAATCCTGTGTGGTACCTGTGTACAAGAATAATTTTTTATAAAAATTGCAAGTCTTCAGAGTGAGACTCAAGCATGTGATCTGTTCCTACTTTGAAATAGTGTCTTCTGTTCATTGCATAAAACATTGTAAACCCCAGTTGTCATTCCTACAGCAATCTTAATGCACAACACTGCATCTGTACTTTCAGGACTTCTTGCCAATCTTACACAAGCATCTGATACATGAAGAGCCTCCTAAATTACCTACACAGTGTACTTTATCCCAGAGCTCAGTAAAAGCCAGATGAAAATTCTCAAGTTTAAATGTTTGGAACATCTGGTAGGATAAGGGAGAAGAGGACTTTCCGCACTTTGATAAGGAATAACTAAGAGTTTACAACAGATTTTTGGTGGTAAAAAAATCTTGAACTTTTAACCATTGAAGATAAAGTTTCCTAAATAGAGACCTACAAGGCAAATAATCCTTTTAACTTCTCAGATTACCCCACTCCTTAATCTGAACCTAGACTGTCTATATCGGAAACTGAATGCAAATACCCTGGATCATTACTTTCTCTAAGTTCCACCCTTCCTATCTCTGGACAGGCAACCTATAAATCAGTTCTTGGAGGTCACCTATAACTTCTCCCTCCTTCACACCCTCAAATTGTAGCTACCTTGTTCATCTAGACTAGTTAGATACTTAGACCTAGTTCATCTAGACTTGGCTCTTAATTAAGAAAAAGCAGGTATAAACTGATACGTTTCCCTCTTTGAAGGAAGAAAAATGCCGCCTTTTAGGCTTCCCTGTTAATCAGTTTAGTGCTATTCCTAATGAATATTATCACAAGACTAAAAGCAGTAGAATTAGGTTTGTTTCTTGGAAGAGTGTTTATAGCTGTGGGGTAAGTTAGACCAAAAATTGCTTGAGATGGGTCAGTCACTCAGGCCTAAAAGAGCTTCTTGTATACTATGAAAACTGCTTTGATGTTTCCACCATCAGTATGTCTTAAGCTGGGGGGGAATCCTCTTCCTAACAGTAACAACTTCAGGATAAGATAAAAAGGGCTCTTAAATAACAAGTCCTTAATTGAATATATTTGCCTACATCCTTCCCTTTAAAACTAAGGTTAATGTGGAACCTTCTGCTACATTAAGTTCTTAATGTTTTTGGATCACAGGAATGAGTGCTGTAGTTATCTGATATTATTAGTTGTAGAACTGATGTTGCCTGCATATTTTGGCTACTGACTGTAAAGCTACACAGGTAAACATCATTGACAAGCAGCTGCCTGATACAAGGCCAGTTATAAAATTAGATCCCAAGAATGCTTCCATTAACACCTTGGTAATGATTGCAATAATTTCAGAGCACTTGGAGGGGGGAAAAATTTTCTAGTATGTGTACTTCTTTTCACCGATACCTAGATGATGTTTTTACTGCTGTAACTGTCACAAGGATACTAAGATCTGCTGGTTCTATATAAGAAAATGTGTCAATCTGTACTGATGGTTAATTTAAAGATGCAGTTGCTTGATCTGTCCTAGGTGAGACAGATGTATGAAAACATGGTCAGTAGACATGTTCCTTGTACACAGTTCATGGTGACTGTATGCATCAGTCTTGATTTCTCACACAATGTTTAGTAATGTGCTGCTCTCATGACAGAGCTTTCTGGAAGACTTGTAAACTTTGACTTGCTTTTTAAAGGGAAGGGGATCTCCTTATCAGATCAGGCAGGTGTAATTTGAGATTCTATTAAGATAGTAATGTTGAAAGAAGATGGATACATTTTTATTTAATACATGTTTGTAGATGAACAAACTGATTTAGCAGGCAATGAAAATGGATTTATCTTCAATAAACCACAGCAGAGGTGCAAATGTTCTGTAGTCTTTTGCTGTGGTAGGCAGGTAAATCTCAAGCTGAGACTCACTCCCCTGGATATACTTTCTCATCATTCTCATCTGTAAGAGAGTGAATTAAATAGTTCATTGTGCACTGTGTCCTAATGGGTTTAACAGCTTTAGAAAGAAAATTACCCAGGTTTTACTGAATCTGTTCAGAATTATTGTTTATATTTGAGAAATGCTGTAGGCTGTCTGACTTCATTGACATGTGCCTAACTCTGCTCTGAAAATTAATACCTAAGTTTTACTCATCATCAAAATACTTCTCTTTCATTCACTTGAAAACCAAGACATTTAAATTGTCTTCCGTATTAACTTGAAATTACTAGCTCGTAAGCCTGTGAACATTGCAGAATTGAAATGCAAGGTTGGGACTGATTATACACATACAGTCTATGCCATGTCTTGTGTTGCTATCTGTATGAGGAATTTAATATATCTTAAACCTTAGCTTCCATCTTAAATCCATAGCTGACGATGCTTTGCTAAGCAAGTGGATAGTGTCATGGGGAGGAGGAGGGTTCTAAGAAGTCAACAGTTCTGTAAGTCCTGGCAGTACATCCATATGAACTTGTGTATAACATGACATTTATCAATGTCTGAGTACCAGGTAGTCTTTAAAAACAGTGAGACTTACAGAATCCTGATGTTATACTAAAGTTTGTAAAGTGTACAGACTCCTGTTTCTTCCTGCTGGCTAAGATCTTTGACTGATCTTGACAATGTAATGTCACTAGTCATGTATCCTCCAATAAATTTGAATTAAGACCTTGATATATAGGAACCAGTATGTGCTTCATGGTTGAAGACTACAACCTTAATTATTCTAGCAGGGTGATGGCTTGGTTGGGGGTTTCTATTTTTGGTCTTTCATTTCTGCTCACCCCCACCCCACAGGTATTGATCCACTTTGTCAGGAAAATGACCACTGCAAACATTTGTAGATAGTGTGGTGTTGTCGTTCCCTTTCAAGCATAGCGGTTAACCTTGTCTGTGATGTCAGCAGCTTATCTGGACTCAGTTTACCCCCCTTTGAGAAGGGTAATGAGAAGAGAATGGGAAGGACAATGTGGATGACCCATTTTGTTACAGAGACCCTTAAACCAAACAGAATGTACCCCTTTTTCCTGTCTGCCTTTGGCCTGAAGTTATTTGAACTCTTAGGACTAAACCCCAGTTTTCCATCTAAATTTAAAAAAATATACGTAAAGTTGTCTGAAAAGCAGGTTAGGATGTTAGAAACTGAGGCTGATCTAAGGTGAGCATTTCAAGCACTGAATATTTGACTGGTAATGCAGTTCCAAACACTTAGAACCCTTCATTACTTATCTGCAGATGTTTTTCAGCTTTATTTTGGTATTGTGTTGCAGTTCAGTGGCTAGTCTGATAGGTTGGGTCACACCTAGTGGTACAGCTACTCTTCTGATCAGCTCAGGCTGCTGAAATGGAAAAAGGCATTTGAGTGCAGCTGCTGTGAGCCAGCTGCCTTTGTGCAGAATTCAACAGTGTAAGGGACTGATAAATATTGTTCCCAAGCCTTGTATTGCATATTTGAATCTGAGCTGGTAGTATCTCAAAGCATAGTCAATGCTCTCGACTGGTTCATCTACCAGTGTGTTAGCTTGTTTTTATTAGCAGATGGGAGGAGACAAGAAAGGTTACAATAAAAATAGATCTTTTGTGCTAAGCATATTGCAAATTGCATATAACAGCTAAATCTTGCCCAGGTCACTGTGGGAAATACTGTATCTGACAGCAAGGACTACAGGGAACAATGATAGAAATTTTGCTTTTAGTGCCATTCCTTTCGGTTTGGAAGTGGGGCTGACAAAGTAACATGTAAGACCTGTAGGGAGCAATCAAGCTCAAGTATGAGCACTTCCTCCAGTTTAAGAGAATTTTTTTATTAATGGAGAACTGATAGCATGTCTTAGTTTTTTCTTCTCCTTACCACTGCTACTCCTAACAGCACACTGGAAGAATCCAGTGTTTGAGGGACTGGAGGAAAAAATGGTGTTACTGTGAGTGCATCCTCCATGCAGGTTGTGAGGAGCAGGCTCTGAGTTGGCTGGTTTCTTCCAGGCTGTGGAGTAGGACCAGTTTAGGGACCTGTTTGTTTCCAACTGCATAGCAGGGTGCTACTTGCTGTATGTTGTGTTATGTCTTAAATCAGCTCAGCGCTGCTAATCTGCGGCAGATGCAGATTGGCTGTCCGGTCTAAAAGAGACAGGGAAGGGTGACTGCCAAGAGTTGTGGGAGTGCAGAGTCAGGACAAACAGCACTGGCATTTGTACAGTGAAAGGAGTGGCGGCTCTGGGGCCACTGGAGTGGAGTGTCCTGCAGCTGGCTCAGGGACAGTGAAATACAAGCCTAACCTATTCAGCGAGACTTTGAAAACTACAGGCCTGTCTTCTGTTCAGTTCTGATTTTTCTGAAAGGTACTCCTGGCGGAAACTCTTTAATGTCTTTGCACAAACACAGTGTCCAATGGACTTTGTTCTCCTGACACAGAACTGCAGCCCTGTCCTTTAAAGAGATTAGCAGCTTGCCTTTACTTCATTGTCTAGGCATGTTTTGATCAGCATAGCTCTAACACCTCACTGAAAGCTGATTGCTGGAAGAGGTGGGTTTGCTCACTGCACTAGCTACTGCTACAAATTTTTCTGCTTGGATAGCTCCCAGAACAGGCTGTCACCAGTGCTTGCTCTGTGCTGGAGACAGGGTTGGACTGGGAGGAAGGGGAGCAAATAAAAGTATGACAGCTTCAAATGACCCGTTGCAAAGCTGTAGCCTTGAATTTCTTTTTCGGGGTTAGTGATGAGACAGCTACAGATTTATGGTATAAATATGTACTGCTTGGTGATATCAAATGGAGGCATAGTGAAGATTTGATAGGGCATTTAATCGTATTTCAGTCTCCTGCCCACAATTATCTTGGCTTTCTGTGAGTCTGGTGACAATGTGTGCAATTAAAGAGCATTTGTTTACAAGGCTGGTTCAATTTTCAGTTTAACTTCAAGGAAGAGTGTTTTGGATAGGAAGAAACCTTTCTTGTACAGGAAAGGAGTAAAGGAGGAGGTTCAATTATAACTCTTCAGGTAGTCTTTGTACCACTGAAATAATAACAGCTTGCCTTAAATGGCCATTTTAGCTTTTCCTGTGAAAATCCATGTAGCCCTGTACTGAGCAGTTCTGCTGTATATTAAGAGTAGCTGTCTTCAGAGGAAATGAAGGCTGACATCTAGCCCCTGTCTTTGCAGCATGTCCAAGCTGTGGAATTTAATACCTTGACTTCACCTTATGTAACGATAGGGAAATAAAGTGGTTCTATCATGGTCAGTCAAGTTTATTTTTTCTCTTGCAGTTTGAAGATGAGACCATATTTTACATATGGTCTGCCAGAAAGTCTGAGTGATACAGCTCACTGTTCTGCATCTCTGTCCGTGGGGGTTTGCTAATTAGTGTTTGAGTATACTGACTGTAGCAATGAAATGGCAAGATGTGCAAAGTCCCAGTTTGCAGCTTTAGTGTTCTAATAGGAAATCCTGTCTTACTAGCTCTGATTAGCATTTAATAAAAGTTCTAACCCTGCTTTTTTTTTTCTTTAGGGTCTCTAAAAGGTAGCAGGAAAGTTCTGGGAGCACAACCAGGAACATGGCAACCCAAGGTATATAATGCATCATAATTTCTGTTGTTACCATCTAGCAGCTCTAACAAAGAGCTGTTAAACTGGCTTCTTACTCCCTTGTTTTAACTTTTTTAAGCCACTTGGACTGAATAATTTCTGCTTTACTACAGTAATTAATACCTTACACTGGAACTCAAACCTGTGAACAAGTTTGTCATACAAAGTGTTTTGGGTCCCTTGACTACAGTGAAGTATATAATCATAGTATGTGGAAAAGGGAACCTTTAAGCAGTAGACTAAAGTCACAAGAGAAGCGATGGCTCTGCCTGTTAGTTGGGTTTATAGACATCTGTGTTGGTTTGATGTAAAACCTCAGTGTGAAACTGCTGTTTTGCTTGCAGAGCTGCCTCTCCTGGGCTGAGGTAGTTGTTTCTACCAGTTTTTCCTTTAAACTGTCATCCCTTGAAGGATTAATACATGCTGGAGTAATTGAACTAAATTTAATTCTTCAACAACGATTTCTTGTAGCTGACTTGATGGAGTTAGATATGGCAATGGAGCCAGATAGAAAAGCAGCAGTAAGCCACTGGCAGCAGCAGTCCTATCTGGACTCTGGTATCCATTCCGGTGCCACCACTACCGCTCCCTCCTTGAGTGGCAAGGGAAATCCTGAGGAGGAAGATGTGGACACAACGCAAGTGCTGTATGAGTGGGAGCAGGGATTCTCTCAGTCATTCACCCAGGAGCAAGTTGCTGGTAAGGCCTTTTCTGTTACACTGGTTTTCTTAGATATGCAGCTTAACAGTACAGAAACCTAAATACTGGATTACTACCAGTCAGGAAGGTGAGCTTTTTATTCCTAGTTTGAGGTAAAGGACTCGCCTTGTTTTTCAGATATTGATGGCCAGTATGCAATGACCAGAGCTCAGCGGGTGCGTGCAGCTATGTTCCCTGAAACACTGGATGAAGGAATGCAAATCCCATCCACGCAATTTGATGCTGCTCATCCAACTAATGTGCAACGCCTGGCTGAGCCATCCCAGATGTTAAAACATGCTGTTGTTAATTTGATAAACTACCAAGATGATGCGGAACTTGCAACTCGTGCAATCCCAGAACTGACCAAACTATTGAATGATGAGGACCAGGTAAGAATTTTCTTTGCCTCAGTGCAGCTTGCTCATGAGGCTTCTTCAATGACCTTAAAAATAAAAAGCTTTTCTCAAATATTTCCATAGGTGGTGGTGAACAAGGCTGCAGTCATGGTTCATCAGTTATCCAAAAAGGAAGCGTCTCGCCACGCTATTATGAGGTCTCCTCAAATGGTGTCTGCTATTGTACGTACCATGCAAAACACAAATGATGTGGAAACGGCCCGCTGTACTGCAGGTACACTACACAACCTCTCGCACCACCGTGAAGGCTTGTTGGCGATCTTCAAATCAGGAGGCATCCCTGCTTTGGTTAAAATGCTTGGGTATGTGGCCTGCTGCAATGGTACTCCTGTTCTTTAGTCAGTCCTGGGTAGGTGCAGGTAGTCACGAGGTTTCTTTCTTTCTGTAGGTCCCCAGTGGACTCAGTGCTGTTCTATGCCATTACAACTCTTCACAATCTCCTGCTACATCAGGAAGGAGCCAAAATGGCTGTCCGTCTAGCTGGTGGGCTGCAGAAAATGGTTGCCTTGCTTAACAAGACAAATGTCAAATTCTTGGCCATCACAACAGACTGCCTTCAGATTCTAGCATATGGCAATCAGGAGAGTAAGGTGAGTGGCTCTGCTGATGAAGCACTTAAACCAAGCTTGCTCACTACAAATGGCCTCACAGTCCTGTGTGCTGACCTCCTTATGCTGAATCCTCAGCTGTGCTGGCCTTTGGCCAGGCAGTCCTACCTTTGCAAGTGGTGAGGGACACCCTAATTATTTTGTGGAAACACAGTCATGCTTCTAGTGAGACTGCGAAACTTAGACCACACCAGCAGATGTGTTAGAGACCTGTAATCTATGATGGGTGTAAGCCAGCAACAGTCATTCCTGACACACACAGGAAGGGACAGATAAATGGTAGTTTTACTGTCTTTCAGCTGATTATTCTGGCAAGTGGTGGACCCCAAGCTCTAGTAAACATAATGAGGACCTATACCTATGAGAAACTATTGTGGACCACAAGTAGGGTGCTGAAGGTGTTGTCAGTCTGCTCCAGCAACAAACCGGCTATTGTTGAGGCTGGTAAGTACCTTCAACCCGTGGTAACATAAGTTATGCAGTGCTTCAGGATCAGTACATTCCACACAAGAATAGAAAGCACCAGCATAAAAAGTGTAACTTGTTATGGACTGAAGGACCAATCCTAGCCTGGGAGGCCATTAGTATATAGAAGCATGAAGGGTGGTCTGTGTTATTAACTGGGTAGATAATTGTCAGAATAGCTCCCTTAGAATATATCTATTTAAAAGGCACAGTGTCACAAAAAGAATCTCAGGCTTTTTTGTCGTGAAGTATTAAGGACTAGCCATATTATGATGCTAATGCCAAGAAATATCCAGAAGCTTGAGATACACTCCTAGACAAAGAGAATAACCTGACTGTTCACAAAATAAGAATCTGAGTAATGGTGTCAAATCTGTACTATCTCCTAGGTGGGATGCAAGCTTTGGGTCTCCACCTCACAGATCCAAGCCAGCGTCTTGTCCAGAACTGTCTCTGGACTCTGAGAAATCTGTCAGATGCTGCAACAAAGCAGGTAAATGGCCCTCTTAAAGGGATCAGAATCAAAAGCCAACAGAGTGGGAGAGAGGTTGAATTTTTTCTTTTTTTTTTTTCCAGGAGGGCATGGAAGGCCTTCTAGGAACTCTTGTTCAGCTTCTAGGATCAGATGATATCAATGTTGTGACTTGTGCTGCTGGCATCCTTTCTAACCTTACCTGCAACAATTACAAGAACAAGATGATGGTGTGCCAGGTTGGTGGCATTGAGGCTCTTGTGCGCACAGTTCTTCGGGCTGGAGACAGGGAAGACATCACAGAACCTGCTATTTGTGCGCTCCGTCACCTCACCAGCAGGCATCAAGAAGCTGAGATGGCTCAAAACGCAGTACGTCTCCATTATGGACTCCCAGTGGTGGTTAAGCTGCTGCACCCACCCTCACACTGGCCTTTGATCAAGGTAAATAATTAATAATAGAAAAATGGTGATTTTTTTAATGTAACTGTGAAAAATACTGCTTCCACAGTGTTGGGGAATGCAATTTGTCTGGTGGGAAGGGTGTTTCATTGGAGCAACTTAGCATTTGTGATTGATGGATGAAAAAAGGAATTGCTACATCGCACTGTAACGCTCTTTTATTCCCCAACCCTTTGTGAACTGCAGGCCACTGTTGGTTTGATCCGCAACCTGGCTCTCTGTCCTGCAAATCACGCCCCGCTGCGTGAGCAGGGGGCTATCCCACGGTTAGTTCAGCTGCTGGTGAGAGCGCACCAAGATACCCAGCGACGTACCTCCATGGGTGGGACGCAACAGCAGTTTGTGGTAAGTGGCCACCACAAGCTGAACTTGTCTGAAGCTCCTCCTTTGTCCATATGCCTCAGCTGTGAATTGTTTGGTCTAAAAGATGTTGTATCTGTTTAGGTACCATGTCACTGTGGCAAGATCAATACTTTTTTCCCTGTTAATGATGATAATGAAGGGGCAGTTGTCTTAGCAGGGCAAACAAAAGGAGGAGCTACTAGAACTGGAGTGCAGTTAATACTTGCAGAGGCAGGAGGGGGCCTCTTTGTTACAGTGACTTGTCAAGCTAACCCAGGTCAGGGAAAAGGTGCCGATGGTGTCAGACATGTTTGTAATGAACTGAAACAATGAGAACTGTGGGAAGAGTTCCACCAAGATGCTTTGTTTACAAAGTTTAGCTGGATTAACTGGGCTGACACCTAGCAGAGGAATTGAGTTTGAAGGCCAGAAGTATAGGGTGGGGGTTAAGTGCAGGGGACAAGTTTGGTGGATTTGTTGACAGGCTGATCAGCTTTCTGACAGTTGCTTTACAAAATAGGGCACAATATCAAAATTTCAGAAAGTGCCTTTTCTTTCTCTAACTAGGAAGGTGTGCGCATGGAAGAAATTGTTGAGGGCTGCACTGGAGCCCTGCATATTCTTGCACGTGATGTTCACAATCGAATTGTAATCAGGGGTCTAAACACCATTCCACTTTTTGTGCAGGTAAGAGTGAGGTCAAGATGGTGCTCTAGTACATCCTGTGAGCAGTAGTAACATGGCTCTTGAGCTTCCTTCAGTGGAAGTGCTGAGTCAGATTGCACCAAAGAGCTGGCTTCAAGTGGAAGGGCTAAAGAAACTCTTGTGCTTTGGTTGCAGTTGTTGTACTCTCCCATTGAGAACATCCAGAGAGTAGCTGCAGGTGTGCTTTGTGAACTGGCTCAAGACAAGGAAGCAGCTGAGGCAATTGAAGCTGAAGGTGCAACTGCCCCACTAACAGAACTGCTTCATTCTAGGAATGAGGGGGTTGGTAAGTGAGCTTGGAAGCCAGGTTTTGTACTCATGTTAGAGAAGCTGCTGGAAGACTCAACCTCTGCTAAAATCACTCTTCCTTTTGACAGCAACCTACGCAGCTGCAGTGCTGTTCAGAATGTCTGAGGACAAACCACAGGACTACAAGAAGCGACTTTCAGTTGAACTGACAAGCTCTCTGTTCCGGACAGAGCCAATGGCTTGGAATGAGGTGAGTCCAGTCTTCCATACTAATGGTTCCCTGGGGAGACCTTGCTTCCACGGCCTTCCTCCTTCCAGCAGTGAAGTGTAGGTGCTGTCAGTGAGATGGACCCAGCATTACACACAGCGGTACCTTCTTTACTGTACTCTCCCCATGTTCAGGTTCAGTGAACCTGTGGCAAGCAGCCTTAGAGCTGTTTCTTCCCTTGCAGGTTGGAAGAGCCCATACTCTACTGCTGCTGAAGTTTGTGATTCTCATTATGTTCATTAGTGTGCAGAGCTGTAGAGCAGAACTCTGCTTCCGTGCTGTTCATCAGAACCTGATGAACTCTGAATACAAAAATAGAGGCATGAGTGATATGAGGGAAGCATAAACCTAAAACATATCCTGCAAGGCTTCTACCAAGCAAAAGATATAGGACTAATAATCCTGGGGTGCAGATGCAACCTGTGTTCTTGCATTCAAAGCTTGGATTTGAATCTGTTTGCTAGCTGATGATCACACATTGCCTTTTTTCAGGCTTGAAACACAGACAGTCAAGACTGAGAGCAAACTGTGCATGGGGCAGAGGGAAGTTTCACTATCTTTCTCTAGATTCTTAAGATTCAGCAGCCTCGCTTGTCTTACCTTGTATGTGGTCACTAAAGAAAGAGAATGTAGCCCTTGATATGTACTATTTCAGAGCTTTCTTCCCTGTTTTACTAAAATCTGCATCTACCACAGTTATGGGGGGGGGGGGGGGTGGATGGAAGTTAAAATGGAGCATCTTTTTGGGTGGAGTGATGCAATTGCCCTGCAGACAGAATTCTGGGATGGGATACACCAGGACAGGTCCCTTCAGAACTCTCTTGCTGGCTCAGGAACCTCTGGACAGGCAAGAGCTGGGCAGGGTTCCCTGAGGAGTGTCATCCCTGGACCTGCTCCACCCTTTCCACTCCCCAGTGTCCTTGTTCACTGAGATAGTGGAAGCAGACATGTAGACAGAGATGTTCTGTGTTCACCCAAGAAATGTGTTGCAGAAGAATTGCCAAAAAGGGATCTGGGGCAAGCTTCTGATTTTTTTTAGACAAGGAATCACTGGTGCTGTCTGGAATACCCGATGTTAAAACTGTTCTGTGACTTTTTGTGTCAATCTAGACAGCAGATCTTGGACTGGATATTGGTGCCCAGGGAGAACCTCTCGGATACCGCCCAGATGGTAGGTCTCTTACATTCCCCTTGACTAAGCTTAAGCTGGATGAAGTCAAGTCATAGATTTTAAAGGAGAATTGCAAATGAGTGAAGAGTGAGTTGCTGTTCAGCTAGATATGGCAAACTGACAGGCAGATGGGAACTGCCACTTTAAATAACCAGTGTCTGCAACATCCCCAGCAGCACCCAGCATGCAAAACTCTGGTGTCTTCTGTCTGTCCTGTGGGAGAATCTCCTGCTGAACTGTTGTTTCCAGAAGTATTTCACATTCTTTACAAATGGACTTGACAATTCCAATAGTGCAGTTTTTCTTTAAAACAAAAAAAATCTGGTATCTAACATGTTGTCCTGGAAGTGTCTCTACTCAAATGTGAGCCTGTCCCTAAGGATTCTAAGCTATTTTTTGATTAGTCTTTCAGAAGCAAGTCTACAGTCTTAGAGCCTGGTTTTGCTGCAGGACTGTTGAATTTTAGTAGTGTTGATTGTGCAGACTAATGGCTTGGCTGGAATCTGCTCGTGCTTCTGACTGCAGTGTGCTTTGTCTGCAGAATCCCACTGAAAGGCTGTTCCAAACAATGGAACAGCTGCTAAGGGCAGGCCACAGATTGAACTTGGCTGAACTAGGAAAAAAAAAAAATTAGATGGCTACAAAGATCTTCTCACACACTGATAACTTGCAGCTTCCAATGCATCTAACATCTGTTAACATTATGCTTTTTTTCCCTCTGCCACCTTTAACTTTCTTAGATCCTAGCTACCGTTCTTTCCACTCGGGCGGATACGGTCAGGATGCCTTGGGTATGGACCCTATGATGGAACATGAAATGGGTGGCCACCACCCTGGTGCTGACTACCCAGTTGATGGTCTGCCAGATCTTGGCCATGCCCAGGACCTTATGGATGGGCTGCCTCCAGGTGACAGTAATCAGTTGGCCTGGTTCGATACTGACCTGTAAATCATCCTGTAGGTAAGAAGCTCCAATCTTGAATTTAAAAACAAAATAAGTAAAACAAACAACCAAGCCAAAAAAAAGGCAAACAAAACCAAATGCAGATGACTGGCCTGAGGACATGGTTGGCAGGGCGGGATTGGCTCGCTTGGGTCCTGGTGTGCCAGAGTGGTGAACAAATGCTCTGGAAACACATAAGCAGTACGCTCCAAACTGACTTCTGCTGTCAGCTGTGGAAGTAATTAACTGTAGCGTCTTGTGCACTGGCTTCACGCAGTCTTAGAACAAGTGTTAAAAGACATGTGGTGTTGGACCAGCCCTGGGCTGGGGAATGCTGATGTCTGGTTTTTTTCTCTCTGCAGCTGTATCATCTGACTGAACTTGCGTTGATTGGCCTGTAGAGTTGCTGAGAGGGCTCGAGGGGTGGGCTGGTATCTCAGAAAGTGCCTGACACACTAACCAAGCTGAGTTTCCTATGGGAACAATTGAAGTAAACTTTTTGTTCTGGTCCTTTTTGGTCGAGGAGTAATAATACAAATGGATTTTGGGAGTGATTAAAGAAACGAAGAATGCACAAGAATGAATTGCAAGATGGAATTTATCAAACCCTAGCCTTGCTTGTTAAAAATTTATTATTTTTTTTAAATCTCTGTAATGGTACTGACCTTGCTTGCTTTGGAAGTAGCCTTTCCTTTTGCAGTAATTGTTGTTAGTTCTTTTTTTTTTAAGTCTCTTGTAGTATTAAGTTATAGTGAATATGCTACAGCAGTTTCTAATTTTTAAGGATTGAGTAAAGGTGTAGAACACTAATTCATAATCGCTCTAACTGTATTCTGAATAAAGTGTAACATTGTGTAGCCTTTTTGTATAAAAAAACTAGACAAATAGAAATGGTCCAATTAGTTTCCTTTTTAATATGCTTAAAATAAGCAGGTGGATCTATTTCATGTTTTTTGATCAAAAACTTTATCTGGGATATGTCTGGGTAGGGGCCAGTAAGAACTGTTTATTTGGAACCTTGTATTGGACAGTTTACCAGTTGCCTTTTATCCCAAAGTTATTGTAGCCTGCTGTGAGACAGATGCTTCATGAGAAAAATGCAGTTATAAAATGGTTCAAAATTAAAGTAAACTTTTAATTCGCTCTGTGTCCAATTATTTCAGATGCTTGAGTATATTTGTGTGTTAAGGGGCTTTCTGAAAAGGGCTTTGGAATTGTACAACACCTTATGCAGAAGCTAGGAGCCATTTACCTCTCATCCCACCCACAACCACTCCCCCTTTAGTTACCATCCCCCTGGAGCAGAGACAGAGGCAGCACCTTTCACAATAATGGTCTGGGGAGGAACAAAACTGTAAAACACTTCACCCAATCATAGCTGTGATGTGGCTTCCCCTATTTTGGGTAACTCAGCTCTAATTCCAGCTGTTAAGCTATGAAAGATAAAGGGTGGTATTTAAAGCACTATTACACTTCACAGGAATTTTCTTAAGGTGTCTTTCCTAATAAAGGTGAGCCCTTACTGTGAACAGCTCCCCCCTTTGCCTGGTCCAACAGATAAATGAACATTTTAACACCAGCTTAAACTAAAATGTTTTATGTATGTAGTGGGAGATTTCTATTTATTTAATTTACACTTTTTAAACTCTGCCTCTCAGATACTTGAGATACTACTTTAGGCTGGTGGCTTTCCAGGCTGTAACCTGGAATTCAGGCAGACTGAAAAACAACCCAGTGAACCTGGTCCCCTCCAAACCCAGTTTCTCTCCCTCTTAGAAGCCTCCCCTCTTCCCACCTGTGCCCAGCTACAGCTGCTGTGCATCTGGAGCTGTCCCTGCAGGATGGTTCACTTGGTAAGCTTTAGATTTTCATGTCCCACTGTCCTCAGAATTTCAAATGCCAAGGAAGCAACAGCCACATCTGCATGAGAGCTGGGGATTAAAAACAGTGACGCACATTAGACATTCACAGGGGAAAATTTTTCCTTGGATTCATTCCCCTGTTGCCTTTATGCTGGAATATTCTAACTAGCCCCTCACTGCACTGTATACCCTGTTTTTTTTTTTTTTTTTTTAATAGACTCCCATCCTTCACTGTGAGCTCAGGAAGGACAGCAGTAGATCCCTCCATCTGTAACTTCCTCTGTTGCTGCTGCTGACAAATCCCTCCTGTGCCACACCACACCTGGTGGGGAAGGCAGAGCTAGCCAGGAAATCCAAATGCTCAGTCCAGGCTCTGTAAGCCAATGTCCTAATGAGCAGCAATTTAAACCGGAAAATTTAGTTATCTGAAACAAATGCATCTTGGCAACTGTCTTCCTTGAAAATTAAATGGCTACAATCCCACGGTTTATGATTCTATAATTATGATCCCACAATTCTATATTGCAAAGCCATGGAGAGGTAGTGCTGAGGGACACGGTTCATTGGTGAGCTGGCAGTGCTGGGTTAATGCTTGGACTCAATGCTCTTAAAGGGCTTTTCCAATCTAAACAATTTTATGATTTTGTATTTTAAAGTGTAGATGTGATTCCACGCAGCTCCTAAGCAGAACAGGTTGGATATCTGTCACTTTTGGTGCTTCCTGGATGGCACCGATGGAGTCTGGCAATCCATGTCTGCTCCCCAGCAACAGGAGCACTGAGAGCAGCTTGTGACCCAAGCTGTGCCCTGCTTTCTCCTGGCACATGCCTGCTCAGCTGGTCCCCTCCTGCTGCACAGGCAGAGCAGAAGAGCAGAAAAACCTGTCTGTGAAAAATGAGCAAAGCAGAAATGTTCCTCAGTCACTTCAACCCAGGGACAGCATGTGCATGGGAGGGCCAGGGAGTTTAGACTGCTTGGGGCATGGCAGAGATCCAGGATCTCCACTTTATCTTCATTAAGCCATTTCTTATTTGGCATGAGCTACAGAGAGGCTTCTTAACTGGGTTCAGTGCCCAGGTGAAGAGACCAAGTTTATTAGGTCAGAGGGAGTATACTGGGAAAGATGTCATGTGAGAGAATCCAGGCAGATGGCAGAACATCCATAACCTCCGGAAACAAATTGGCTATTCAGCTAAGTCTTGCTAACCCCAGGCTTCTGCTTGCTTGTTGCCCATTTATTAATTTCTGAGCACTTTACAGCCCCAGATCCAGGCTGAATCCCTCCCAGTTTCCTCTGGAGGCAAACAGACAGGAACATGTGTCTCCTAGAGAAGGGGAGGAGGGAAATTAACCTGTGAGCTCTCGGAGACTCCCCAGTCACTGCTGCAGTGGGGGAGCTCGGCACAGTGCAGGTATTTGCCTTACCCAAAAGTACCAAACACTTAGCATTGGCATCAGCCAGAATTCGATCTACTGAGCAGCTGGTGTCAAACACAGCAATTTTATTTGGAGCTCTGTTTTTTTTGTGATCACAGAAATGTACAGGTAACAGACAAATGGAAGCCATGAAAGCAGACTCACGGACGACGCCTGGGTGGGCTAGTGCATCTGATGCTGAAATGCTACAAAAGAGAGTGAAAACTAATTCTAAAGGAGAAAAAAACCCTGCCCTGCCTTTTGCCATTGTCACCTTCTGTGGTGATGCCACTATCTCCTTTGGGCAGAGCTGACATTTTAGTTAGATAATTTAATGTGTCATACAAAAAAACCTGAGTCAGCAGCTGTGCATGTGAGGGATGCAGGCTGATTAGTCCTTGGTGTGCATCTCCTTCTGCTCCCCAGGTCCCAACATTTCCTCTCCATATCCCCGCTTCCTTCCAACACAGGTCATACCCTGCCAAAATGTTGAAGAGCCAGTTTTCCCAAACAACTGACCCATAAGAAGTAGGAAGAGCACTGAAAAGATTAGCTTAGCGTTTCAAAAACTCGCCTATCAGCTATTTCTCTATGAGTTTTAATTTGACCCAGAATGAAACACAGCCTAACAGCCCCTGACTGGACTATAAAACTTGTTTTGAGGGGCAGAGAACAGTCATTCATTTGTATTTCCAAGAGGGATGAGATGAGGGAAAGTCTACAGGAGATAAGGTGAGGTTGGGCCAACTTGTGACTAGCACCTCTGGTCTCACAGCAAAGGCCACGGCATTCCCCTAAGAGAAGCCATGGGTATTCTCAAACAAAAGCAGTTCTGTTTGTGAGCTGTGCATTTGAAAGTCATCAGCTTGCAAGTGCACAGAACACTATTACTCTAAACCGGGGCACAAACACCACACTGTGCATCCAGCCCACTCCACTGAGAACCACCGACCAGTATCTGGTTCTAGTGTTTGAAATAAAAGAATATATTCCAAAAAAAATCCCAAACCTTGCCGCAGCTGGGGATCAAAGCCCAATGCCACCACAGCAGAAATACCAGCAAGCTCTGACTTTGAGGAGTTTGGAGGAGAGCAGTGCGGTGGGGGGGGGTCTGGGACAGAAACCTGAGAAGTTTACACTGCATGGGAGGAGATTACAGGGAAAGGCCATCACAGACAAAAGAGGAGGCTTTGAGCCCTGGAAATTCCTAGAAGCCTGAGGGAACTCACCTGGCAGTTTGGGCCAGGCTCTCCAGAGTTTGGATAAGAGCATCACCATCATTCTTCATGCTCTCTGAGCGCTTCTCGTTTGAAGTTATCTGGAACAAAAAGAAAGAACTGTTATCAAAGGCTTAGCCAGAAATTCCTCTGTCATATTTTTTTTGTGGGCTAGGGGAGAGGGAAACAAGTTACAGCATTTATTACAACTGTAAATGGAATGTGACATTAAAGCGACTCAAGAGAAAGTCCCTTTTACTAAATTTTAGGCACAGACCATCTAAAACATCTTGGCTTAATTAACAAGAATGACTCTTGTTCCAAGTCCCTGTACATGTGCAAATTCACATCACAGGCTGCCAATCCTGATTCCATCCTTAGCACCCATGCAGATCCAAGCTTCAGTTAGTGTGAATCCCAGGGAGATCTCCATGAGGCAGTCGCTTTCATTTCCCGCTTAAGCGAACAAATAACCATACTCATACCAGCCTTCAGATCAGGACAGAGGGGGTCTCTGAGAAGAACCAGGTTAAATCACTCAACTCTCAATGTCACCTACAGAGCCAGGGACTGAGTGACCAAAGCTCTGTACCCTTTTGTGCCAAGTGAATCCTGAGTATAGCTGGGTTTGCTGCTGGCGTGTTCTACCACACTAATTCGTAATGCCTGGTTTATTGTTTCTCCAGCCTGCCACTACTCAGCTCCAAGTGACTGGCACCTTTCCTGACCAGTTAAACAGGTGAATGGGAAGGTTACAGGGGACATGCCATGAAGTCCCATGGCACTGCGGCACCAACAGACACCAAACACTTGGCAGCTTGCTGAAGAAGCTTTTGTATCTCAAAAGACTATTGAAAAAAAGGTTTGCGTGTCAGTTCTTGCTTTCAAAGATAAAATAAATCTTGGCCAAAGAGAAAGGAAAAGACAGAAACCAGAGCAGCTGATTATTTTGATACCTGAAGGAGTTAATGCTTGAAAAAATTATTTCTAATCCCAAAATCTGGCAAGGACTTTTAAGGTTCAGCATGCTGTGGCTGGCCCCGTTTACTATTGATCAAGCATCTGGGCAATGTGCCTTCACATCCCCCTCTTAAATCATGAGAGATGCTGTATTTACAGCTGCTATCCCACCATAATTTATCAGCAGTGATTCCGCAATGAGGGTGTCATTATATATATAATCACAACATTCTGGAGTTAAGCAGGAACATGGACCTGTCTGCTGTCAATTGAAGTGTATCCTGTGTGTTAGAAAAAAACAGTGAGGCATTACCTAAGTACAAATAATTGTAAATCCTGATTACAGGTCATTAAGCCCTTTTTACTCACTTAAGGGTTATATCTGACCCTTTCAGTTTATTTTTCAGTAATCCATTCTTCTGTATTTGTCACCTATTAGACACAAAAGACATTCTGTATCCCAGATGCTGAACATGAGAACAGCACCACATGTGACAGTCACAACATGGAGAGACAAGTGCTTTCACCACCAGTCGCTGCTTCCTATTCCTGAAGATTGCTCATGCCTCTGACAAATGCTTCCCCTGTCCCTGGAACCATTGCAGGTGAGGTTGGACAGGGCTATAAGAGACCTGCTCTAGTTGCAGACATCCCTGCTCACTGCAGAGGAGTTGGACTAGAAGACCTTGAAAGGTCCCTTCCAACCCAAACTAGTCCATGATTCTATGAAGTTCTGCAGCTCACCAGCCAGTGCTACATCCTTTGCACTTGCCATTTCTGTGCCCCTCATTTCTCTTGCACACTCAAAAGAGTCAGAAGTCATGGCGGGGAGGAAGGTCACTAGGACTGGACTATGCTCCATAAAACTACAAGGTCAAACAAAGTTTACAGATCTGATTCAAATACATCCTAATCCTCAGGTGCTGACAGCCCTAGACATTCAGAGTGTGCTCAACTAGAAAAAGCTCATACCAAGAAAAAGTTTTGATTTTCAGACGCTCTATTTTACATAACAGCTCAGTGCAGCTGAGCCACAGGGGCTGACTAGCAGCTTGCCCGGGTTGCAGCATGCCCCATGTCATTAGAAAGAGTACATCTCTGTGGATACAAAGCCTTTGAATGGAAAGGATTAAAATGGCTTTATATGCACTGAAATCGTAGCAGACAGACACAGAAAGACACATGACATCATCTGCCTGTTACACTGCACTGGCCAGAGCAGCTTTCAGCCACATGTGAGGGACTTCTGTGCTACCAGAAGGGTATACACAAGCCAAGCGGTGCTGGTGGAGAACATATGGTGCCACCTGCAAGCACAGATGGAGAATGGGCACAGATGAAATGTGGCCATACAGATTTACAAGGGTACCTGGATTTTCCCACCTGCTCTCTATCATTGGTGTCCAGAAAACTGCTTTCTGTCTACCACCAGACACCCACACCACAGGCCTGGGAGAGATCAATGCTGCAGCTTGAATATAGGGTGATCTGTTAGTGCCCTGTCAGCAGTTCGACTGTCATTGCCCATGGTTTTTGGTCAGTACTACCCTACTGTCACTGCTCTGACCACCAGAAGTTCTTTGCCCTTTAAGTCAGTCTGTGTAGCAGATCTGATAGCTCCCCAAGGGATCAGGAGGTCTCTCACTTATGACAGATTGTATCCTGCTTCACAGAGATCTCATGAGAAATACTATCCGAATATCACTGTTCACTTTCAAGGGCCAAGATAAACTCTACCCATGTTTCTTAATTTAAAATTGTTCCAGTTTTGTCTTCATTTTATTCCATAGATAGAAATATGTTATGATGGGACATAGAATCACTGAATTGTTTTGGTTGGAAGAGACGTTTCAGATCATCAAGTCCAACCGTTTACCCAGCACTGCCAGGTCACCACTAAACCATGTCCCTCAGCACCACATCTACATGGCTTTGAAACCCCTCCAGGAGTGGGGACTCCAGCACTGCCCTGGGCAGCCTGGGCCAGGCCTTGACAACTCAGTTGGGGAAGAAATTGTTCCTTATGTCCAACCTAAACCTCCTCTGCTGCAGCTTAGGCCATTTCCTCTTGTCCTGTTGCTTGTTCCTTAGAAGAGACCAACCCTACCTGGCTCCAATGTCCTTTCAGGGAGTTGAGAGCGAGGTCATCTCCCCCGAGCCTCTTTTCTCCAGGCTGAACAACCCCAGGTCCCTGAGCCACTCCTCACAAGACTCGTGCTCTAGACCCTTCACCAGCTTTGTTGCCCTTCTCTTGGACATGCTCCAGTCCCCCAATAAAGCCACCAGTAAAACACGGATACACATGACTTAAAAGCATCTCTAAATAAAATTTTAGAAATTAATGTATATTTCCCTTGGTTTGTTAGCATTTTCTTCTCGCCAGCATTGTTGTGCCTTTTATCCACCCCAGTTCTAGTTCTCATTCACTTGGAATTTTAACAACTAGTTTAACAATCTCTTATAATATTGCTATTTGTTAGGGCTGGCTACAACACATATTCAATGACACAATCAATAGCTATACCTTTAATTAAAAATATAATTACCTCTCAGTTTACTTGTACACTCACTGCAATTTAACAAGAATGTCAAAATTACTTTTCTTTATTAAGCCAATAGCCATCAGCAGCTTTCCTCTCCTCAGTCCTATTAAACAAGGATGAGCCATAAGAAATACCATCACAGTTATGTAAAGATCAGAATTTCCTAAAATTTCTAATAGCTCTGCAGGATTACGGTGCTGCTAAAGGTGAACGCAGAGAAAGATGGAATAGGAAACATTCCCTGGGAAATCATCTGCACTGATAAATGGAGGATTCTGGGTCTGAGAAGTAATTTTTGCAACTCAAGTTTCAAGCAATCCATGGAAAATTAAGGGACAAGTGCTGTTCTTAAGGCTGGTTTTGTAACACCTACCTGCTTTCTCCCATTAGTCATAACTCTGGTTTTCTATGTTAAAAATGAGTCAAATTACCTCAGTAGTAAATGACTCTCTCTCACTATTTTGAAGAAAAATAAATTCTCCTGCTTTGTTGAGGTTTCAAACAAACCATAAGCTTGATGTCTGTAATCTGGGAAATAAAGCAAAATATTGATTGGGTAAAAATAAGGAGCTTTTTATCTGAAACTTGTTTTGGTTGAAGAAAGGCCTCAGGAGCTTATTTAGCTGCCTCCTGAAGTGTCACTTTCTCAAAGAAACAATGGCTGGAGATGTTGTTTACTGTTTCCATGCTCAGCAGACACTTCTCTGTAAGCCATGACCGTGCCAGTATACACAACTGGTTCAGAAATGCTTTTTCACAAACCATCTTTTCCGTTACCTGAACACACCCATTTTAGCCTCATAAAGTGATGCTTTCTTTTTTACTTATTTAATACAATTAAGCTAATTACCTTTTCAGGATTAGTTAGCTCAAGTTCTTTAACTAACTTTACAGACTCTAGATGAGAGCAGCCACAGAGGGGAACATGGGAGCAGACATGGGCTGGGTCATCAAAACCACCACGTACTTGTAAATCCAACATTAGCATCACCCGAGTATCAACTCATGCACTGAATAAAGTTACTAGTTATGCCCAGTTAGAGGTTTTTCTGTGAATGGGAATTGTATCTTCATTGTGACCTTATTCACATTTCTTAAGGAGCAAATGTCACAAGATACAGTGGTGTCCAAAACATTGCTATAGCTGACATGACAGCCCCATAGATATCAATGGCATGGTAACTTCAGAAATGATGCCTAGGCTGGAGGAGGAAACCTTCCAGTGTCTTATGTCTATCCCAGGGCATAAGGTACTTTTCCTCACAGACTGTCGGTGACGAGCTATTCACAAGCATTGAAGTGATCAAATAAAACATGTCACTTGGTTTGTCATACACCACTCAAGACGACATGGCCAGAAATATGCAGCCAGTCCTTAACAAAAGAGCACGATGGAGCACCAAGAATATATTGCAAAGAGGAACTTGCTCAGGTGAGCATCTATGTCAAATAAACCTAACAAATCCACTGATTGTGTTCAGATTTATTAAATATAAATACTACTTTATTATTATAAACCCCTCTCCAAGCACAGACATTAAGCTGGCCGTAACCAGAGGAGGTGAAACAAACGGATCCATCACTTCCCAGGAGAGGTCAAACTTACTCTAACGAAACGATGCAGCCCTACCTTTGCATAATGAATGGCCAGATCCAATAAAGCATTCAGAGCCTAGAAGTAGAGGCTGTAATGATCACATTGGAGGTGCCAGCCCCCAAAGAGGAATCCCAAGCAGAGACTGAGATACCTGCATAGAAAACGTGTAGCTGCTGAAAGGAATAAAAACCTGCACATTGAGCACAAAGTTATCCAAATTCTCTCTCCTCTCTGGAGCTCAGACTGTAAATGAAAATATGGTCCAGACAGCAGAAGCCATGACTCCAACCTTTTTCCCAGTGCCCCCACAGCAGTCTGTGGGCTCCCATGCTCTCCTGTAGTCCTCTCCCCACTTCTAGGTAAGCAAAGGTCACATTTTTATTGCTGTGGTGGAGTTTCCCCTGGACAGGCAGAGGCTGAGAGGTTTGGATGGTTCCCACGCTGGGCATGAGTAACACCAGGGCATGGCACAGGGACTCATCAGAGAGGCAAGAGGCAGCATGGCTCTTGTTGGAGAAGTGAAACATGACTTCCCATTTACCAGGGGAGCACTCTAGTGGTTAGGATATATTTTATATCCATGGCAGGAATATTTTAGAAAATAAACCCAGAACAACTAAGAACAGCAACAATAAAAATCCCAGCTATCTGCAGTGGCCTTTTGAGAGTTGTTTAATCTGGCGTTTGTTAGATGTACTCTAGGCAGGCACATGGGCTTGGACCCTTCAAAGTGCTTAGATGCAACCAATTTACAGGTTGTTTAATGAAAACTACTGGTGGCTCCTGCCAGGCTACACACAAGAAACACCTGAGGACAGTGTGATCACAGGGACACCACACTAGGATGGCCACCAGTGAGTTTTGTTCTCCATAATGCATGAGTGCTCTTCTAAAAGGGTAAAAACCTCCCTGATGTTCCCCCCCACCACCATCAGAGTGTGCTTCCTTGCTGCTCTTCTCTCTACAAGTGGCTCGGTTGGAGAGAGACAGACATGGAACGTAGGTGGGGGAAGAACAAATCAAGTTGGACAAGTTGTATTTATGTTACTAATTGCCAGCTCACTTGAGCAGGCCCGAGCAATGCTGCTGGACCATAAAAACAAGAGAGGAGGAGTGTTCCAGGTGTGCTCTGGCAAGCACGCTGCAGTCTGTGATTGCAGACACACCATTACAAAGACTTTGTGGCCTTCAGATCCTGCAAATACATGTGAAAACAAGCAGGTATCTGTGACAAAAAAAACCCCAAACCCTACATCAGACAGCTTAGCTCTGATTTCAGAGTTCAAGAATACTTTTTTTTCTCATTATGGATAAAATTCTCATTCCACTGAAGTCAGTGGCAAACTACTTTTGACTTTGATAAGGCTAAGACTTCACTTGGGGTTTTTTTCTAATTTGTATGGGTGTGCAGGTTTATTCTAAGTTCAAAGCAGTTTCCACTAGTGACTTGGCACTGTCCCAGTTTCCCTGCAGTCTGAAAGCCATGCTGACTGTTCACACGGACACGGGGATGTCTCCCACACGCTAAATAATGGTTAATTGATTTTGGACATTTCTTGACATCTTCTGCTTCGAGGCCATTCTCTACCCTTCAGCACATACACAATGCACACAATGACACGCACCATGATTGTTGTAAAGCTGTAAAATCACCCACTCTGAGGGACATCATCTAAGTGTTGAACTAATTATTATGGAAGACTACTCTCTGTCTTGTTTGATTTGTTTTTTATTGCGAGCAGTGTTCTTGGCTTACTTTTGAGAAACACAAGATGTCTTTACAACCCAGAAAATGTTTCTTATTGCAGTGTCCATCCTCTGTAACTAGGGAGTTCAAACTATTTGACTTAACAGACCTAGATAAGGCAACATCTTCACATCCAACTCACAAATACTTCATTAGCTAAAGTAAATGGTGTTCTGCCTGGCCAAACATGTCTCAAAGATGCTATAGGAGACTTCCATGTGGTGTTGCAGTGTTGACAGGTTACACATGCTACTAAGACAGCCCGACATCTACATGACATTAAAAATAAGCACTGGCCACCTTGTTGCTGGTGATCTCACCTGCAAACACAGGTTCAGCTGTCATCTGCATACCAACAGCTCCCTGAGGTACCACTTCGGACTAATTTCACTCCATCCAAACAATGATCCCAGCCTGAAACATCAGCTTTAGCAAAACAGGGCCATAAACTGAGCTTATGCAAACCTTGCAAGACCCTCAGATCCCACAGCTCCCAGGCAGCTGCCTGTCCTCACCTTGCTCAACCTGCTGAGACCAACACCTCCTGGGAACACCTCACCCTGATGGTCTCTTATGATTTCCTCCTTACAAAAGGAACAGGGAAATCCACTGGAATAATTTTATTACCACAGCGTGTCCAATTTAGGCTTAGTCCTACATTTACATTTCTTTAGGAGTTATTATGGAGGCTCCTGGTTGTCTTAGAGCAATGAAACCTAAAAGCAGTTATAAACACACACTAAAACAACACACAGATTCTCTGCATATCTAGTTTTCCCCTCAAGGTCATAATTCCTTGGATCTCTCATATTCACATGTCCTTCATAGTCTACCTCTTCATCAGCTTTTCTCCTACCATAGGTTCTGACAAGCAACTCCCAATCCCTCTTAAATGTTGATTCCTGTAAATCTTTTTTCCAGTGCCACCATCTTTTATGACCTAATAATACAAACTGTGAACAAGACACCTGAATTTCAGCATCTGTCATCCTTTATATCTCCTCATAAAATCACAAAATAGTCTGACTGCAAAGGTTTTTTTTGAGATATATCCAACTTTCATCCATCTGCTCCGTGGGTTAGGGGTGGCCTGGTTTTTTTCATGTTCATCTGAACATGAATCTAAATCTTCCACTGACATATTTTGTGCTATGGTAATTCAAATAATTTCATATATTTACACACTTGTAAGGATAAGAATCAATACTACAGGTAACTCACCTTCTCTCTATGAGGAAAATCAGTGACAGACAGAACATACTAGAAAGTGATGGCCTTTAAGTGGAGATTACCATAGAGGAGAAGTATGCAAGCAACTAAGCAATTAACAATTTCATAAATGCTTTTTATCTAAGGACACAAGCTCTGGAGCAGCCATGCCTGTGATGCTCAGGTGAACTGGCCAAACACCAAGAAACTGCTAGGAAGTTGCAGTTTCCTGAGGAATCTGATTTTTAATACACGCAGCCTCCAAAAATTAATACCTCCAACTTGACATTGTCCCTCAGCCTGCTTTAAAATGCTCCTCATAAAGGCTACAGTTCCTTGAGAAAGGCAGAGTGATGTGAAAAGGTGATGTCAGAATTGTCCTTTTGAAGATCTGTCTGTTGGTGCAAAATCCCT
Source organism: Megaceryle torquata (assembly GCA_024611175.1). NCBI lineage: Eukaryota > Metazoa > Chordata > Aves > Coraciiformes > Cerylidae > Megaceryle > Megaceryle torquata. The sequence goes on along the minus strand of JANIJG010026133.1, from coordinate 16,929 downwards.
GAGCAGAACCATTATATGACATTAACTTTCATGGAGGATGAAACAAAACCGGAAAGTTCATGCTCCTATTGGTCATGACCTGGACTTGAACACAAGACTCCAACAACTAAAAAATGAGTTAATGTTTTAGATTTACCCCTCCAAGAAAAGCAGGAATATGATAAGTTAAATTAAGAACTAACATAGCTTGTGAAAAATACATATTTAAAGGACTAGCAAAATCATTAAGAACTATGATTTTGAGCTATATGTTAAAGCATTAAACATGAGTTCCTTTGTGTCCCCTACAGACTTGGTCTCTATGGACACATAAAACTGGACATAGAACCCCTGAGGTTTTTCTTAAGTACCAAACACAGATAGTCTTTCATATACTGAAAAAAAAAAAAAAGGCAAAGAAAAAAAAAAAAGCTGTAAGGATTTTTTTATTAGGGGAAAAAGAATCATTATATTTATGCTTTATGTAAAAAGCAACTAGCAAAGTAAATGACTGAACAGGGATATAAGTCTATAAAACACCAATTTCTGCAGAAAATTATGCTTTATGTAATGGTTCAATTTCCATAAAATTGTAAAAACTGTCATAAAAACAAATGGACTTGCGAAATCGAAGCTTGTTCATTGTCATGTGACAGATGGCTCTGCCTGCCTGGCAGAGAGCAAACAGCTACCAAGTTGGTCCTCGCTGACCTCGGAGAGAATAATTTTGGTCTATTCGTTGTTTTTTTTTTAACAAGCCCAGTTGTATTTAAGTATCTTTCCGGCAGCTAGTAAGTCATCCATGAGCAATTACCGAGAGGAGGTCAAAAGGAAGTAATAGAGATGAGCCCAGCAGATGACACAGCCTGGCAATCTCAACAGCATTGCGTACTTAAAATTACAGTGCACTGCAACACCAAATGAGTCCGGCAACCCCTTTGTGCCCACAGAAACGATGAATTAGGACTCCCTAATGAAAACAACAGCGATAGTCACCGGGAATGACACTGGCCTTGAATTACAAATCCAATAAACAGGTTGCAGGTTTCAGAACTGCCAGTTCCACTGTACAATCCAGAGCAAAACAAGCATCTGTGTGAAAAGAGAGCATATGTCTCACTGTTGACCATGGCAGTACTGCTTTTCAGACAGCTCCTGCATCTATTCGGAATCACACTGGGTTCCCAGTGCCCAAATACCAGCACAGTGCTCATCGGTGGGGAGGGTCTCAGAATGCAAACGTATTACAAACAGAGGGGTGAGTAACTTCCCCCAGGAATGAGAGCCTGCAGTATCCCAGCCACTAGAATAAAGACTTTTTCTTCTTGCTGCTCTCTGAAATTAAGGGCAGGTCCCATATTTGATTCTCCCCGCTGTGAGTATCATTAATAAAGAGCAGCCATTACATATTGACTGGATAATGTCACAGTTGTGAAAACTATCAACCCACACCTAACACAACAGCACACAGAGTTCCAGACTTACACTACTTAGTCCTAATAAACATAGTAAGATTTAATGCAGAAAGAATAGTTCACTAGGCCAAGTTGTGTAAGTGTTCACAGCTCCTTCAGCATTCACTCCCTCACTGCGCCTCACACTGGAGATAACCGCAAGCTGTCAGTATGTTCATGTTTTGGGTTTTGTCAGCACTGGCCATTTCAGTAAGCTGTGTTTGGACTCCACATATTATGAGCCCTGCTGTCTTACTAACATCAAAAAACTATCTATTTGACGATTTCATACTGATTTTCCTCTCCCTCCTTCCACTCACGCATACCCCCCTTGGCTGACTATCACCGTTTCATCTGTGACTGTCAGGAACAGGTTCCTGAGTAGCTTTCCTATAGTTTTATCAATTCATTGAGTTCCTGGCAGCCTGTGTAGAAGAGAAACTCTTGCAGCTGTCCTCAGCACACCACCATTGCACTGTTCTTTATAATAACATTGTAAAATGCAGGTGAATGTTAAACACTGGAGTTTCTTTGCTGCAACTGCAAAACTAACTGGGCTTCAGACAAGGTTAAATGATTTACAGGAGAAATTTGAAAAGAGAAGATAAATCACCTTTTTCTCTCAATACAGTGCTGTATCATCTTCATCTTTTCTTAGCTGCCATCTCCAACAAGAGCAAGAAGTGCTCTTATTATGCCAGGGAGCAAAAAGGATCAAGCTCTTCAACCTGGCAGTCTTCTATCAATAATAAAAGATACAAAGACTGTGAGTCCAATGTGATGTCACTGACTGGTGACACAAATGGCAACAAACTGCTTTACTGTTAATAAAAGGAGTTGGGCGAGACAAAAGCTCATTTTATTTGAGGAGAAACTCAAGTAGCTGGTAACTCATCCCTGATAGTATAAAAAGAAGGGCAATGCATGACAATTCTGCATAACATGATGGCAGATGGAGCAAGAAGAACGAGACTAGCTGTGGTGGGCACGGGAAGGACACCACTGTCTTAATGCAACTGTCCAGTTGTGATCACCAAAGCAGGACAAGGCAAGGAGCAATATAATTGAGTAAAGAGTCACATGTACTTGAGTTAAAGCAGTTTAAGAAATTACCAACCACTTTGCTAGAATGTGAAATCTATGCCCCCACTAAATGGGAAAGTTAGGTGGACTCGCTTGAACCACTGCTGGTGACTTCGCATGGTTTTAAATAAATACATAAATAAATAACTGCCCCAGCTGTTGAAGATCCATGTTTACATCTCACTTGCTCTGGTTCATGACTTGTCCTATTAGTCTGAACAGACGATGAAGTTGGGCTCAGACAGGGTTTCCAGGTCCGCTGGGTGAGGACAGCAGAGAGGCAGGAGAGTGAACAGAGGTTGCAGTGGACCAAGGCTGTAGACTCCACTACAGCCAGCATCTCAGAGCCCTAAGCATGAGCTCACGGACTTCTGTCATTTAAAGGTGGAGATAAAGAGGTGGAAAGGTGAAAAGATAAACTTTCAGCAAAGAAGTAAGTTCACAACAAAAGGAAAGTCTGTCCTTCCATAAACACAAAACCCACACAATTCCTCAAGAAGAAATCCCACTTCCTATAGGAAGTGAGAAATTTAATTTGTATAGGAGAACACTGTCTGGAAGACAAACTTTTTCTCTTTGTAACTCTGGAATATAGCAGAGATTGACCTTTGCATCCTCATTTTGATGCTTATCTTGAACAAACAGCCTAGAAGTCAATGTCAACCGAGAAAAAAAATAGGGAAGTGACTTTTCTCTAAAAAACACAGAGCAAATCCTAGGGAAAATTTTAATAAATCTGAGTCCAGCTGCTGTGGCTGAATGTTAACCAGCTTTGTGATGCAGAGTTTATTTGCCCATGAAATGCTTGCTGAGACAAGTTAAACCTCAATCTTGAATGAGGCAATTAAGTCTCTCAGGAAGAAAGTGATCCTTTGTAGCTTTCCTTATCTCAAAATACTTTCTATTTCAGCATCTGCAGAAGAACAAACAATTTTATACATGCATCGGCTTTTTGCCGATGGGTGACTTTAGCGTTCCAGGAATGGCTCCCAGTCACTAAAGGCAATCTTAAGGAGGGCAAGGGTTCTGGGAAGCTTCACCCACGCAAATCAGGCAGTGAACCTTACAGCCAGCTCATGGCACCGCCACTTCGTCAGCCTTGGCTCCAGCTGAATAGACAATCCTATTGAAACAGCTACTGTCAACCCAGCCTCCAGCTACGAGCTAAGCAGGACGTGAACCAGGTAGTTTTCCCTCTCATTTTCATCTAAGGGAAAAAAATGATAAAGTACTACTGTCACATGGTAATATTCCTAATAAATATGTGTCGGTTAGAAATAAAGCATTTTTAACTTAAAGCAGTTTGTTTTCTCTTAGAGGCTTCAGGTTAAAACTCCTCTGTCATTTTTGCTGATGCACAGCTAATTACATCATTGTTTTGCTATTGCACAACCACCATGAACAAGGTGTGCCTTAAAATTAGATGTTGCAGCCCATACACTTAACCTGATTAGGTCAATAATTTAAATATTAACACAGTTAGGGAAACGAAAGCAGACAGGTTCTTGTTAATAAAACAAGTCATTGTATACTTTTATATTGTATTATTTTAAAAACACGGGTCTAAATGTTTTCAGACGCAGGCTGAGCACCTGGATGCCTACCACAAGATGCTGCCTTTTGCTCCTGTACCCACCATGGCTGTCAATCTTCTGCCTCTGTCCTCCAGGATGAGGTAACTGAGTCACAATGCAAACTTAATCACATCACAACACAAAGCTGATGTGATGATCTCATTACTGTTCCAGGAAAAGGTATTGAATCCATTCCTATTTACCCCAATAAATCCAACGCTCAGCGAAGACCTACAACGGCCCTGATCACACGCCCTGATCACACAAAAAAGAGAACATGTATCACCACTGGCACCCTGCTAAGGACACTATTAATGTGAGATAGTGATATTGAGACTTTTAAAGGCAGTCTTGGTGCTTTTTCAGAGGATTTTTTAATTTTAAAGGAGATTTGAAGTTTAACCAAATCTATGATCCTTTTTTTTTTTTTTTTTTTTTCTGAGGGTACAGGAGCTGGAAGTTACAATTCTGTCAGGTTACAAATAATTTTGTACATGAAAGAATACATTTTTTTCCACTATTTTAAGCACTCAACTCAATCTAAACTGGCCAGGAGGTTAATTTTAAAGCTCTTCACCCTTTTATTAATACTGTGTTTAGATTATTTTTTACCACAGTATCAGACATGCAGAAACAAAATCTAAAATGAGTATATCTGACTTAAAAAGAATACCTGTCTGATCAAAGACTCTAGCTCACCTGTGCTGGGTTTTGGTGTTTGTTTTTTGGTTGGGTGTTTGGTTTGTTTTGATTTGGTTTTTTTTTTTGTTTGGTTGGTTGGTTTTGTTTTGTTTTGTTTTGTTTTAGAACTAACTATCAGGAAAAGTCTAAGAATCTTCGAATCTTCTAAGAATCTTCTAAGAGTCACACTTAAAACTGATTGCTCATAAAGATTTGAAGAATGATTTGGATTATCATTCTAAAACAGTACCCAGGGGAACCGGGTGGATCAAGGGATTGCTAATGAGATAACGAGTCTTTCACATCTAAACGGATGATTTAAATTCAACCCAAGACAAAGATTCCCCCAACTGGTGGACATCTGATGATCTGTAAGAAATGAGGTGATGTTCTCACTCTGTTCTTAGAAGATGCATGCTGTAAGAGCACCAAACTGATAACAAAATTGGCACTCTCTCCTGTGAAACCAAGGAATGAAGTGACAATGAAACAATTTAAATTAACTTTTATCCCTCAATACAGTAACATAAAACAAGATTTTGGCTTTCTGGATCAGGTTTAGATCACAATTACTACTCCCAGACTGCTCACAAAAAGAGTTTCAGCCTCTAAGACTGCTACAGCAAATGCAAATTAAATATTTTAGTAAGGTAAAAATTACTATTTAAGTTCCAGGGTACTTATATTGGGCTTTAATGACTTATAATTTAGAGAAAGGGCAGTGGTAGATGGTAATGAGTGACTCAGACAACTTTCTGTTCTGCTTTTCTGGAGGAGCAGTCATTATCGCATGTCAGTTCATCAGAATACAGCACTGTCTAGTCCTCCCTCTTATTTAATAAAGGCAAATTAATAATTTCCAATCATTTATGTACTTGGTCAGTTTAGGCCCTCATTTTACTCATAAATTACAGTAGATGTATCATTTTAATTACCTTACAGCGATTTTGTTTGTTTAGACATACTTCAGCCTGCCAATTTGCCACTCATTGCTGGGATTCTGGATTTACTGGTGGGATTTGTGACAGATCAGCTGTGGGGTATATCACTGCTTCTCTTTGCTGGCTACCGAGTCAGACTGAGAACCCACCTCCTAAAGCTCCCTGCTCTTGGTACACGACATGGCTACTTCTCTCCAATGGCTACCGTGCAAACCAAGCCGATAGCCAGCACAGGGAGAGGGACTGACCTGACCAGCGTGTGAATCAGTGGGCTGGGCACATGCTAATTGCCACAGCTGGAGCAGAGCCCGTTCCCCCTACACGGCCTTCTTCCCTCTTTCCTTCCACCCCATAAGTCAAGCACCTTCTCCCTAAAGGAGCCTTCTCCATGGCCCCATAGCAATTACCACCCATGGGCAGGAGGGGAACCCACCAGAGCTGCCAGAGCCTGACTCAGTTGTGTCCTGGTGTCACTGCATGGAACAGAGGAGGCCAAAGGAGCTCTCTGATGTGTCTTTCAAAGGATCCCTCTACCCATTTCGTTGCTCTACCAGGGAAAACAGTTTCTTCCTGTACTAGGTCCCAGGGCAAATCCAGAGACCGCCTCTTGGCCTTTTCTGGTCTCGTGGACATTTTTCTTGAACCAGTGTTCTGAAAACCCTAAGGCCTGTAGAGTTTGGATGATCTTTCCCTCTGTACATTATTCAGTATTTATCATTACTGAACATTATCTGGTATTCTGTCACCCATTCAATCGATAGTTTGAGTTGTCTGCAACTCAATCAGGCTTATTTTTTAATAATTCTGTATTATCACAAACCTTTGGCACAGTGTTCTTCATCTCTTGTTCCAGGCAATTTATGAATGCATTGCAGAGAGCAGAGGCTTATGACAGTAATTTACAGTTATGGTCCAACACCAGCCATTTATTATTTCCTGACATTTAAACTGTTATTAATCTGTAAGAAAAACCTTCCTCTTTCTCACGGCAGCTTAGCTGCTTTAGGAAGTTCTACTGAGAAACCTTAAAAAAAAGCCTTTTCAAAATCCAAGTCCAGTATATCAAATGGATCACAATTCTTCACACACTATTGACCCACCGGAGGAATTAGAGAAATGTGACTTCCCGCTGCAGACACCACATTGACTCTTACATGATGTGCTATATTTATCTTTCTGTTTACCCATCATTTCTTTATTATCATACCTAACAGTCCAGCCTTACAGAAGTCAGAGATAATTGTCTGCAGTTCTCAGAATGATGCCTGGAGTCATTTTGGAAATTTTGGTACAGATGTCAATTCCCCAATAGGCTGCATATCACAATCACAGACTCAGCAATTTCTTGGACAATTACCACTGGGACCAGCTGATCTGTTACTACTCAATCAAATTGTTCCAAAATCTCTTTTTGTAACACCTTTTTTTTTTTTTTAGATAATTCTAGCTAGATAAAAACCAGACTGAGATGACCAAACTGTGTAACTTTCAGTAGCAAAAATGGAAGAGTGCTCTTTGTGGTGTTAAGTACAAGGCTTCCCCTCATGAAGTATTCCTTCAGAGGAATACTTCATGTATCACAAAGTAAGTCTGATGCAAAGATACAGTAGTTTCTCAAAACCTCTGTAAATAGTGATGAATTGCTACCTCCACTGCAGATGATACATATTTTCATTGGATGAACTGATAATGTCTGTGACCATGAAGAGTGGCATCTTTCTCTCCAAGACAATGTTTTGAGAAATCTACACCTCAGAGCATAACCTGGATGACTGACCTTTCTAAGTGCCACATACTAATCAACTTGGTAGAACTGCACAATCATCTAAATTACCACTGCAGACTTATGATGACCTTTTAAGTCTTAGGATCTCAATGTTTATGGACACTGGCATCCTGAGGCAGATAGAAAATTGCAGGCACTTGGAAGTCCTCTGCTGGACACCTCACCTGGAGATAGTCTATCTCATTATCTCAGAACAATTTTTTACGATTTGCCTTGAAGCATTTTCTGGATAAAGTTCCCAGAGATAAGACACTTCCTACTGATTCTGTCTATCCCTTATCACATTTCCATCCAAAAATTTCAGCATACCAGGGGGACTCTCCTCAGACCTGACACTCGTAGTGATGCTTCTTGTATTGTGCAGTTTCTGAATTTGCTCATGAAAACAGAAAAAAGTTTTTGAAGAACACGTTCCCGTGTCTTTGCAGCACACACATGACAAACACACAAATATATCACAATAACATAACTAGTTTTTGCCTCTGAGAACAAATTGTGGGTGTATTAGTTCTTGCTTAATGTGAGCACCACTGGGAAATATTTTTCAAAAGGATAAGGCAGCACAAAGGACTAAGATTCATGAAACTGAGAAGATAATTCTGTGATGGGTGTGGACTGTGGGAGTTCTCTGAAGAGATGCTCAGAGCCAAGAAAAGCTAATCCTTTCTTCTTTTTCTAAATGAAACAAAACCTCCTAATAAAGACATCAGATAAGTGGAATATAGACATGCCAGTGCAGTAGAGCCAAGATGTGATAGCACTTCAGTGATAAACAGAAATCACAGGTTTAGAGACTAATAAAATATGGGAAGCTAAAATTAGAAAATGTTGCAAACATATTTGAGAACATAAAATAGTCTGGAGAACAGTGTGCTTGCCATGTTAGTAGAGGGAGATTTGCATAATTAAAAGGCATTGATAATTGATGCAGTGCAGGTGAAGGAGTAAGAGCACCACTGTGTTGTAATTAGTAGGACTATTTGTCAGTTAATTTAAATTGGGACTGAGAAACTTCAGACACATCAGTGGCATTTATATGAGTAAAAGTTACTGGAACAGCCATATTTGAAACACATCAGGGCAACTAACTTTTAGTTTATCAGTACAGCAAAAAGTGTCGAGTATGCTGCCAACCAGCATCGAGGGGCAAGAGAGGGTGTGTTCTCTGAACAGCCATGGAGGCTGTGGGACTGGAAGTGCTAAATTAGGGGAAATGTCAAAGAACGGTGAGGGTGCGGAGCAAAAAGTGCAAATACCAGATGGTTAATGAAGAATTCTCGTGGGTGAGACTGCCCTAAGAACAAGCTGGAAGCTGGCAATGGGGAGGGTGTGGAGAGATAAACAAAGGGGGGAGGGTGTGGAGAGATAAACAAAGTGGGGGGGGTATGGCCTTCATCTGCCTAGATCACAGAAGAGGATTTGATTAGTGGTTCAGGTTATCCACAGAGCAGCTTCTCCCCCAGAGAGCAGGGGGATTTAAAAATAGGACAATGGCATTTTATTACAGCACAACAGCTGAGAAAGGATCCTTCAGTGAACAGGGAGCATCAGTTCACAGCTTCTCCTCTCCCTCCTTATTCTAAATTAATTCAGATCTTGGAAACTGAGCCACTGCCTATATTTGAGCTTGTTTACATGTCTGACTGACAGCAGATAATATTTCTTTACATCTCTCTTCACAAAAGCCTGAAGCAACAGATGGATTTTGCAGCATAATCTAAAGGTCAACAACTTCTGACCAGCAGCCTAATGGAGAGCAGACCAGACTGCAGCAAGTTCAGCACTGGGGAAACCTAATTATAAATGATGTTCATATTTAACTAGTGTTTCAGTATTGCACAAGGACAGCAGGACTACCTGCTCTAAGATATGTTCAAATCAATAAATGCATGTTCTAAAAAGGAAAGTTATGCAGAAATGTAAATCACATGCCAAATTCACTATTTGCAAGACATGATATGTAACAAACAGACATTTTTCTCCATCCATTAAAAGTTATTTTAGAAGCCTTTAAGCATGTCAAAGTATTCTGAGCTCAGCATGACAAAGGGGTGAATTTTGTAGAGATGTGTCTGAAACAGAGAATTATTTTGACAAGTGATAGATTTAACAAACAAACAAAACAGAAAAAAAAAAACCCCAAACAACAAACCAAGAAGATCATCACATAGACATTCAGAAGCACTGATGATTAATCAAGACTCTCAAACTGCAAACCTGAATGGCCCTACTTCTCTTGAGCTAAGAAAACTGGTTCAGCCCTGCCATAGTGCCCACACTTCCACCCGAATGTCTCCAATTGCCCAAGGTGTGTATCCCTCAGCTACTGAATATCCTTCAACCTCAGAGAGACTCATCAAACAAGACCTATATGTAACAGTAATGCACACAACTAGAGCGCCCCATCCGGAACACATGGAAACATCAGGCAGGTCCCATTTTGTACAGCTTTTTAGTAAGAAATCTTTCTACTCTGGCAGTTTGTAACACTGGCAACTGGTCAGTAAAACAAGCCATTCCCATTATGCAGAAGAGATTGGCAAGCAATGAAATCAGCACAGTCTCTGAAGCACTTCATGGCCTCTAAATTGATAGGCAAAGGTGAAAGATCTCTGCAAACCAGTATTTTCCATGAGATTTTATCAGTCAGCTCAGGAAGAGTTAGTGTCCTTGGCAATAATATTTTATCATTGAACTTGACACAAACACCAAATTTTAGATAGGAATTCCACACAGACACAGATGCAGTCATATAAACTAGCAAAGCCTAAATCACTGGTTACCACAACACTAGTAATGATTTCAGCTGTTACGTATGTTGATAACTAACTCTGTAGTTTAAGTTGCACAACCATTATTTGGTTATAATACCCTGCTTTTGCACATGCTTCTCTGAGTATGCTTTAATAGGGAAAAGAATTCCCTATTTTGAGAAACTTCAGAGAGTTTTAAGACTGCTGAAAGCATCTGGCTTAAGTTTTCAGTTGCAGGCTTTCAAATGGGAGAAAAAAATATACATAGGAAAGGAAGTGCACATTTTAAAGAACTTGGTAACAGAATGCACTTTGATTTTGCCCCAGTTGTTGCTTTGGTTCCATGAGACTATGAAGAAGACCCAACCAGCGGGAATTAAAACACTAGATCACAATAAATCAACAGACATGAAAACATTAGCTCAGGCATTAAATTTACATTTTCCAGACCATTGGCTCTTGTGACTCAGAATATACTGGGAAATTTGAAGTTCTGCTGTCATTTCTGTAGCTCTGTTTCACTTTAGCCCAAAGCAACAATCACAAAGTGCAGACTCTCACTTCACTCTCATGCCCTACACTGGAATATACTTATTTTTAGGCCTGGCATACTTACAATCTTATTACACACAGGAGCAGGGGAGATAAGGGCCATGCTCAGTCTCAGATTGGGATGGATGATGCACACTGTTTAAATGGAAATAAGGCCATACAATGAGCCACAGAGCTGCAAGAAGCTTTAGTGCAACTGTGGAGAACAGAATTTTCAGCTATTTCTGTATCTAATATGGAAGGAATCTTTACTGAGCATATAACAAAGTGTCACTTTTTTTAAGGGTTTCAAGCTTTTAAAATCTTTTCAAATAAGGAAAGATTTAAAGGGATGGCAAAAGCCACATTGCCAAAGCAAAACTCTAATTCTTGCCACAGGCAGTAACTTTTCAGAAAAGCAGAGTTAAAAAGTCACCAGAAGTTTTAAAACTATGATTAGATAATGATAATAACAAAATATATCTTAGTAATCTTCTAGGAAGCTGTGGAAATTTCATGAAGAATAGCTTAGGAAAAACTTCAACATGAGGCCAAAACCTATTATGAAAAATCAGAGCCGAAACATCCAAAAGTTAGAGGCAAAGTTCCAAAGTCAAAAACCCCCAATAATAAGCAACTACATCTGCCATATTAAGCCAAGTGTAAGCCACTAGGGGGAAAAAAAAAAAAAAAGCAAGCCATCTTTTAGCTAACATGCTTTCAGCTTGCTCTCTCTCACTAGCATTACCACTGTGTTTCTCCTTAACAGTGTGCTGCAGTAGATGACTTCCCAGGGTAGCTTTGTTTCTCTTCCCTGCCTCTGTATTATTTTAGAAATCATACTAGAATAACACTGGTGACATGTTTGAATATGTCTGTGGCTGCCACAGTTTCAGTAGCAGAGCACAAAGGCTGTGCTGACCACATCCTGCCCACTACCATTCAGCCTGCTCAGCTCCATGGGCAGACCCAATGGGACACACAGATGAACGTCCCCCTTTTCATATCCCAGTAGAACAAAGTTTCTCCTGGACTTATAACTTTACTTTCCTTGGAGGAAATTCAGATAAATAAAAATTAACATAATGAGCAAGTCTGTGATGGGAAAACTGCCCAGGTACTAAAAATATTTCAAATTCTGAAGCAGTACTGAATCAGCTACAGAATATTTGTAGTAATATAACCAGAACACCATAAAAATACAGATTTGTTTTAAAGCTTTCCCATAATAAATAGAATAGAAAAACTTCCCATATCTATACCTTATCTTGCACATTGTGAGCCACTTCTTATAAGACAGAATGATCCCTGCCCTTGCCCTGCTCACCACACTCTTAAGTCCTTGGGTCGTTCCCTCTTCCATGAACAAACAGGCAAGATGAGGAAAATGATCAGGGAAACCAGGCTCTGCTCAGGAGGCAGAAGTGATTTGGAACGAGTAGGATTTTTTTTTTTTTCCATTTCTGACATGCCATCCCTATCAATTGTCAAGCAAAATCAATGGGTCCAATTTGAGTACACTGTGATAGAACCTGCCATTGACTTGCATTAGCTATAGCTGCGTTAGACACTGACCCATGGCAATGTGTGAGTGACTAATGACTCAGCAACCATGGACTGGCTGTTCCCACAGCCAAATAACCACAAACCTGGCTGCTACCTGTGAGGAAGATGAAAAAAAGGGGGAATTTCAAAGGTACAAGTAGTTCTGCAGTTCTGGTGACATTTTTGAGACACATTTGCTCCCTTCCAGTTACGCAGTGGGTTGATTCTTCGTAATTTAGATTTTAATTTACTGTAAAACTTTCAATATACTTAATGAGTGCAATAACTCTACAAAATGTGTAGTAGTCAGCCAATACGCCCACACCTTGGGTGTGTTATAGCCCTCAGCAATGCTGCTGCCCCAATAGCTCCAAGATGTCTGCACACTGGCTGACGAAAACACACCTTGTTGTGTGTTATTGCTTACATAAGGCAGGACTTAGCCTATGTAACTGTATATTAACGACATGCCTGATTGTTAAACTGGAAACGATAGTTGTACTCCATCAGAGGCTTAGGTGTGTTCTGTATTACACAGAGCAAAATTAATTAAGAAATCCTGCATTCTTGCTGGCGGTAGCTGTAGCGATACGCTGGGAATGGGAGACCTACATGGGGCAAGATCCAGGTTAACCTCCTAAGAGCCTGGATGGAATCTCTATCTCAAAATGTGTTACAATGATACAATTATTTAGAACAAAACAAAACAATCAAACAAAAATTAGAAAAAAAATCCCCTTTCTCCCCCTCCTTCCCGGATGTTGGTTCCCCACCCAGTGTAAAGCAGCCTGAGTCAGAGCTGCTGCCAAAGGGGCCTTTCCCCTCTGATCTCGCCAGCCCTCCTTTGCCCCAGTGCTGGCATTTGTGCCATCAGATGGTGAGAAATCAAGGATGGGATCTGGCCAACCCCTCCCATGCTTTTTTTCCCTAGATTGGTTTTACACTTTACCACTTTGGCGAAGCGGCAGAAACACAGGACTGGGCCCTCCCTTTTTAGGCCAGCCCTCGCACGGGCTGGTTTAAAGCGGTAGTGAAACCGTAACAATGTTGGCAAAAAGCTTCCCATAGACCCAGTTACTCTGACAAAAAGTTGCCTTGCCCCAGTGCCTTTTCTCAGTTGAATAGCAAGTTAAGGTGGAGCTGAGGGGGAGGTTTCCTCACATAGCTGCTGACAAACCTCCTTCAAGTCTGCAAGGCAGCAACTCTGATTCTACACAGCAATGTGTACTCTACACAGCAATGCCAAGTGATACCAGCACCGATCCAGCCACTACTGGTTTGCTCTTGATTTTTAGTCACTGCCTTATTTTCACTAACTTATAATTTCACTAACATATTTTTTCCTCTAAGGACGTTAACCAAGCTCTTTATGACACACCCCACACCCCCCTTAATGCTTTAGGCCTACTCAGCAGTAAACTCAAGCTTTACTTCCAGCTGCCACAGCTCTCCTTACCAAGCCCATTAGAAAGAAATAGCAAGGTGTTAATTAGGGTGTTAATGGCTACAGAAACAGCTTTTTTTTTTTTTTTTTTTTTTTTTTTCCCCTCCAAGGGAAAAACTGCTGGAAACTCAGCATTCCTTGTGGAAGTGTTAGACTGCATAAAAAAATTAACAAACAAAAATGCCTTTATTTGTCACACAGTGTAGATAGTCTTTGGCTCCTGACAGCTCCAAACTACAATTCTACTTATTCTCCTTCACTTTTGATGGGGAAATATTGCATTGTGGGGAAAAAAAAAGAAAAAAAAGAAAAAAAGGTGTATTTTTCTCTTGATATCTTTGAATGCCAGAATTAATTTCTTTAATCTTTAAAATGAATTCCAAACCAGGGTGCATCTTCACAATAATAAAATGGTTGTGTTAATGTTTGAAGCAATGTGACGAGCTGAGACAACTTTGCACCCCTCTGTTGCTGAAAGAGGCTGGGCCCCTTTCCTTCCCTTCCGAGTCTTCCCAATCCCCAGTTGTGCTGGTTCTGACACTTGTCTGATACCTCTGTGAGTTCAGCTGACTCACTAAACTGACTTAAAGCTGTTCGCTTTTTGGCTGGGTTCATTTTTCTACCGGCTGAGTGAGCTGAACCAGATGAAAGAGCAGGGAAAGCAGAGGGAACCACGTACCTGGGGAATTCTTTCTTTTGACAGCAGCAAGCTGCAAAAATAAAATGGCTTAGGCACCTTGTGAAACCTCCCCCTAAGGGCACAGCTTTACTAAATCACCCGATACAAATTAAGAGTTTGCTTCTGCAGAAAGAGACAGGTCCTAGTAGTCATCCAATCTCACATTAAACTAGTTCAGCTTGCTAAAGTGGCAGAAAACTACCCAGGGTGGCAGCTGCTCTTTGCCATATAAGCAAGTGGAACCAATTCTGGTCTGGTGAGTGTGGAAGCTGAGCCAGGCAAAGGCAGGGGTGGGAAGGAGAAGAGCGAGCCCATTCCCTTTCAGCTGTGGTGAGAGCTGAAACCCGGTGAAATCACACCCCACTTTATGAAAACTCCTAGCAGACAAAAGCCCTTATTTCTCCTCTCCTGTTAACAGATAACTGAAGCTACTGTTAGACTAAAGACTTTATATAAACTTGGTGACTTGTGTAAAAGCTAAAAACTGCACTTCTTTTTTTAATCAAAATTTTTATGTCACATAAAATCCCAGTCTAACAGTCACAGCAGAAATAGATGTTGTGATTTCAGATTCTGCTGTTACACCAGACTCTGTGTTACTGTTCTCCCAGCTTGACGAGTTAATTGTGACTGATTTTCCTTCACTGCAGTGCACAACTGGCACAGCCAGTTCATATTATCCTCGGCAGCAATTTATATTAAGCAAAGGTGGAAATTCTGGTTGTAATCTGACCATAATTTTGGGAGATGTCACATGGATAGAAAACCTCACTTCCAAACTTGCAGATGGAACTGTGTGGACAGGCCCCCTGTGCCAGGTATACAATGCTGTTTGTCTTTTTAAACCAGTGGCTTTATAAACACTGCTTGTTTTCAACTTTCACTTGCTGCTGTTTTTAAAACATTTGTGCCTCTTGGGTGGGAGTTTTGGGTTTTGTTTATATGCTTGTTTTTAAGCAGAGCAGGTTATTTGTTTCCTTATGCTTTATGTTACAGTGAGACCGAGATGAGAGTGCATTTGTCAGGTGGCTTCTCTCACTCCTGAGATTTGAGGCAGCTGGTACCTCTGCCAACAAAAAAGCTTCTCCACTCAGCATATGCTACACCAGTACTGCGGAGGTTTGCACTACGACTGCACCACCCCACTGATGGGGGTGGCAGAGTTGTGAGAGTGGCATGACAACAGCCCAGTGTATTGAACTTTATACCTGACTCTGACATGAATTGTGCTTGTGGGGCAGAGAGATATTTTTCCATTGCTTGTATTCAAACACAGCTGTATCTTTGGCTTTCAGTTACTTGTCTCTATTTTCTGATCTGTTCTGACAAAAGCCTATTAGAAAAGATACTATACAGAAACTTCAGATCCAATTTGCAGAAATATCTGGAGGCATAAATAAACAATTGAGTTCACAAAATCTGATCCATTAAAGATACAATCTTGTGACCTGTGTCTGGCTCTTGCAGATGTCTTCTAAGAAAAGCTGTCGAAATTCTGAACATTCGCATCTGAACTCCACTCCAAACTTTAATAAATCTGGATCATTACCTCATCCTTACTTTTAACTACTACTAGCAAGTAACTTTATGGATTGCTACACCTGGCAAATTATTAAGTTTTTCACAGCTATTTTCTAAGTGAAATGAAATCTATGCACGTTTCTTTAGTCCCCATCCCCTTTCAGAGAAAGAAATCTATCTCCCTGTCCTGGTCTTACTTTATTTAAATAACCTGATAACTCATCCTTTCTCATCTTTCCAGGACTCAAAATAAATCAGTATGGTCTTTTAGTCTACTCTCTCCTAAGGCATACAGTTCTTGCAGATCTAATCTTTTTGAGTAACGAGAATCCTCAAGTCTTTGAATCATTCTGGGTTTGTAATACTTTTCTGTAATAAGCAAACCATGCTGCAGGCACTGCCTCCCCTAATTCACACACTGACATCTG
Organism: Megaceryle torquata; assembly: GCA_024611175.1. Classification (NCBI taxonomy): domain Eukaryota; kingdom Metazoa; phylum Chordata; class Aves; order Coraciiformes; family Cerylidae; genus Megaceryle; species Megaceryle torquata. The sequence continues at coordinate 530 of JANIJG010026133.1, read as the reverse complement.
TATTGGCACAGGAAAGGCTGCAATATTGTATTTGGACTCGGCCAGTCACAGACATACAAGTATTTCACTCCTGACGTTACAGAATTGTTGATCTTTTTTTAAGAAATTATTGTTCACTGAAGCACTAATTTAAGTAAAAATACTGAAGGGAAAGGAATGAAAATAAATTATTTCTCCAAAGAAGGTAATTACATGGCTAAGCATTATCTATGTAGAGAAAGAAAATCCTAAGAATCAATGGGGCTTGTCAGAGGTACTTCAATGTGCCTGATTTTTTACAAACACTAACCTACAATTTCCTGACATCTCAAATTATATGTTTCTGAGAAGAGTACAGTTTGGCTACAGTGTGTCATACATAAAAAGTCCTTGCTGACTGAACACAAGGACATTTTTGATGCTATTATGAAAAGGATGGAAAAATCCTTAAAATATAAGGCCTCAAAAAAAAAAAAAAAAAAAAAAAAAAAAAAAAAAACCAAAACAAACAAAAAAAACCCCCACAAAAACAAAACAAACAAATAAAAAAC
>JANIJG010026132.1:0-12134 GCA_024611175.1 Megaceryle torquata | reverse complement strand
GAGGAAGAAACGGGTGAGAGGGAGGGGGGATGAGCGGAGCGGCTGCAAAGAAAAAAAAAAAAAGAGAGAGAAACTAGGGGAAAGGTCAAAGAGGAAGTATGAGACAGTGCTGGTAAATATATATAGCAGTCTGGCAACGTTTGTCTGACACATTCCACTGTATTACAGAAAAGGGGAGAAAGATCTACTGACTTCATTCAGGAAGTTTGTTGTCTGCTGACTGAGTGACTCACTATTACTTCACATTCAGAAAAAAAAAAGTGGTTCCACAGGACAAGAGGACTTCAGAATTAGCTAAAGAGTTCTGAGTCAAGTGCAGGAAAAAATACAAGCTTTTAAATGTAAGCAGTAGTAAAGGAATGTATTTTAACTTTACATGATATGCAAATTTATATACCTATCTATTTAATGGCATTTTAGCTAGAACAGGAATATTGACTGACCTAAAAGCATGCCTGTGATAAAACCTGATTGTGACAAAAAATGAGAAAACTGGGGAAGCCTGAGATTTTGTTAGGGGTCAGGAAGAAAGACTAGTGAAATTCTTGGAAGTAATGGTTAAGGTAGGTTCCACTTGCTTAAGATATTAGAGAAAGATGCCTTCAAGACTATTTTGCAGATATTCAGAAAACAGTCTTCAGAAAGTAAGCCCTCTGAGATCCTCCCCTTGCTGGGGTAAGAAGGACATGGATATTTCAATGGATCTGTGTGCATCTATGGGCTAAGTGCCTGATTGCTGGGATTTGTGTGAAAAGTCACTCACAGGGGATTCTGGGTGATGTGATAGGCAATAAATTAATAATAATCATCAATTAAATGTTACTGGACATCTGCCTTAATTTTCATTTGAAAGACTAGTCACAATGTTAATGCTATTTACTTACCAAGCAATCTAACTTTTTTAAGGAAGAGACATAGTGTTACCTCTCTTTAGCTAGCATGTGGTAACTTGGAGCATTCCCTTCTGCTTCTGTTTTGCATCATCCTCCTGCTCTTAAGCTTAAGTACAGAAACTGTAAGTATCTGGCAGAAGTAGGAAAGAGACAAAGAAGGGCATAAGGAGTATGAAGTTGCTATGGCATAATGTGAGAAGCGTTCTCAGGTCCTGAGTGAGGTTTCTTCTCTAAGCAGCTGTTTGTTACTGGCGCTATGAAATATACTTGCTTTAAAGGCCCTGAGACCATCCCTTCTCCTGGACATTTTTCTGACTGTGCTCAGAGCCAATTTAGCACAGTTGAGGACTGCCCCCAGTTTCCAGTGACCTTGGAGAGATCCCTCACAGAGACATTCCTTCCAGACAGCACTTCAGGGAGCCCTCAGCTTTCCTGTGGGAACTGATATAAGGTCTTGCTCTAGTGATTGGATTCCACCTGAGCTAAAGCTGCCACTGCTTCAAAACCCTGCCTATGCCTGGCCGTTGACCCAGGCCCTGACCCACAGGCTGATATCCCAGCCTGACCTTGGACCTTCCTCATCACTGTGGGCTTGCCTAGTGATCACTTGGTACTCTCACAGGGTCTGATCCTAACTCGGAATTGCTGACTTGCATTCCTGGCTTTATCTTGACTCTGTCGCATCACCTTGAACTTACCTGATGTTCAGGGCTATGAGCTGACTCTGTCTGCTGTTTCTGGTGTTGTGGTTTAACCTCATCAAGCATCTCAGCCCCACACAGCTATTTGCCCAGTCCCTTCCAATGGCATAGGAGAATCAGAAGGGTAAAAGTGAGAAAACTTGTGCATTGAGATAAAGACAGTTTAAAGCAAAAGCTGCACATAAAGGAAAATAAAAATAAGGAATGAAAACATTACTTCCTGTAGTCAGGCAGCTATTTCCAGGAAAGCAGGGCTCATCATATCTAATGGTTACTTGGGAAGATAAATATTGTAACTCCAAAAGTTTTTCCCTCCCCCTTCTCTCCCCAGCTTTTATTGCTGAGCATGACATCTCATGGTCTGAGACATCCTTTTCATCAGTTGGGATCAGCTGTCCCAGCTGTGTCCCCTCCCAGCTTCTTACCCACCCCCAGCCTACTGACTGGTGGGGTGGTATGAGAAAGCCTTGATGCTGTATAAGCATCAAGCATGCTCAGCAATAACTAAAACTTTGGTGTGCTAGCAATTATGTGTTTTTTGGTCACAAATCCAAGACATAGCACCACAGAGCTATTATGAAGAAAATTAACTATATTCCAGCCAAATCTAGTACACAGAAGCAGGTTCTACTCATCTAGCTCAGAGGCTGAGACAGGTCTGCAGCTGGCAAGGGTTTGGGGTCTCCCTCTGCTCCCAGCTCCCCTCCCTTACAGAACAGCCAGCCTGTGCTGCATAGAGACAGTTAGCTCAAGCTTTCTTGAATCCTCAGTCCAGGCAGCTAAACTTCTTTGAGGAGGTATTCATTCACAGTACTTACATTTACTAAGGGATAACACCTTTCTGCTATCTTGCTTTTCAGGATAAAGGATTGGAAACAATTCTTGCTAATTTTGTACATATTGGTATACATACATCTGCAAAGCTCTGACATTTATTTTGTTGTTTGAAGCAGTCATACTGCTAGGTATCCTGAGAGAGAATTGTACTTGTGAACATGCCTAACAGAGTCAGAACAATGAACAGTGACTATCAGATCCAAGAAATTAAGAGCTTAGAAATCAGAGTTAAGTCTGCTTATAGAAAACTGCTGACTAAAAAGGGCAACTATACCAGGCTGTGGCAGGTACACAAGATACATATGCCTTCCAGGATTATATCTGAAAAAAACCTACAAACAAAATCTCATTACAGCTTCAGCTCATGTTGATTCACTCCCCAAAAAGACTGGTGACTTTAAGCATTTCATTACATCTCTTCCTTTTGTGTTCAAGCTGCACATTCCTTACACGTTCCTTACATGATCCTTACCTGTATGGCTGGAATATACAGTTCCAACAGATGAGTTTTGTTCTTGTTCTGTACATGTAATTCAAGCTGGTTTTACCTTTGACCTGAAATCTCTTATAAGCACAGTTTCACTGGCTTACTCTAGAATTTTATAGAGGCACATCTATTGTTCTTTCGGTTACAGAACAGGGCTTTACCAATACAGTATCAGGGTACTATACCAAGCCCTCATTCCAACTATTTCAAAGAGAAATCCTAGGAAGACTACCCATATGGGAAAATTTACTTTGGTGTGAATGTAATTCTACCAAGTTTTGATCTATGATCATCTTCCTGTATGATTACAGTATTGCACAGGAGAGACACAACAACTTTTTGTTTTACTGATACTGAAGGAGCAGACTGTAATCCTTTACTAGGGGTTGCCAGAGTTTCAGATTTATCAGTGGAGCTGCTTGTGTGAATTATTGATTTATTAACCCACGTGAGGCAATGTGAGATGAGTTAACAAAGTTATTTAAACTGTCTGAAATAGCCAAGTTTATTCTGATGGACGAGTTGAGGAGTATTACACAACTGGCTCATTTGGCAGCTCTGAAAGGGCATTAACATCTGACATGGCACAGGACAGTAGATAGCTGGGAACAGGTTAGTGTAGTAATTTCTTCCCTATTTCTTTGTATCATTTCTGTCTTTGCATCTAATCTGATTGTACGGGCATCAGAGAAATACGAAATTTGTGGTTTCATTAACTGAAGTGCATTTCAGCTCCACTTCAGTGAATCTTGTATACATTTCAGAATACTGGGTCATAATATCCCAAAACAAATGTGGTTACTCCCCTCCATAACAAATGTGGGATTAATATAATTGATCCATTAATTACATGTAAACTTGGTACAAGCAGATACATTCAGAGTGGTAATTACTCAGCTATTAAAAAAAATTGTGAAGGCAAATGGAATCCCGCCCCAGCTGTATAGACTGCCTATATGATGGCATAATAGTGAAGCATGTGGGAAAGAAGACCAGTATCTTTAAATTTTCACAATATGCTTAAAATAGAGCATAAGAGCTGAAGTTTTTCCACTTTCAGAAATCAGAGTAAGCTTATGGAGATACTACAGTTTATTCTGGTTTAAGTGCATTTCTTCTTTCGGGCTCCATTTCAGTTGTTGTCACAGGCTTGGACTGTCATGGACTTGCTGATGCCTGCCCTCCTGTTACTTTAAGTGGAAACAGGAGCTGGCAAAGAAGAACCTTCTGTGTCTGTCTGTTTTACAAGCTTTCCTTGAACTTCAGGGGATAGAACATTGAGAAATATCATCCCACAGTCTAACACAAGTTGCTCATTGTCTGCCTTGAACCTGTCTGAGCAAGCTTAACTGATCTTGCCAGAAATTAAGAAACACTCCAGGGAAGTCCTTTGCCAATAAATCTAAGGAACAAGTAACTTCATACAGCAAAAGGAAGACAAACAGCGTGGGAAAATAACCTCTTCCATTTGCAAAGGTATATCTCAAAGAGAACATGCTGGCTAATGTCTCTTAGCCTTCTCTTAAAAAAACAAAAAACAAACAAAAAACAACAAAAGAAGTATTTTTAAATTGAATTCTAAACTGAACATACAATCAATGAAGGTATAGATTTCACACAAGCTAAAAGATTAAGTATCAAGCTTCCAACCCTCTCCCACCAATATGAAACCTACAAACACTTTTCCTTCATTAGGATTCATTTTTATTTAGTCAGTTCAGCTGAAGAATATTTTCTTTCTCAGATTAAGAAAACTTTTCCCCATCCTGTTGCAAAAGCAAATCTATAAAAGTGCTAGATTAGATACAGATAACTCTAAGCTAGTGAAAGCTTTTCCACTGATTTTCATAGGCACTGATTCAACTCCTAAGTATAGATTTGTTCAGATGCTTGCTGTGGATGAAATAAGGCCTCTTGTGAAATGTTAAACTAAACTCAGGAATGACCAACAGGTCAAAAATCAATTTTCTGTGCAAAGCTCTGTAACTCACCATCCACCAATAAAAAGTCCTTTATAACAGAATCACTATGGTTCTAATGACCAGAATAGCAACATTTTAGAGCATATACAGGTACTGTTAAGTATTCTGGAAGGCTTTCCATGGATGTCTTTGCACATAGAAGTTGTGTGTGTGATAGAATAACCATGGTAGCATCATTCACAAGCGTTCTGAAGTGCTTAAAAGTTGAACAGTACATTATTCAATCCAGAGATGAAACAGACACTCCAAAGCAGCTCTTCTGCAATTCACTAGTACCTTTCAACTCCACAAGAGCACAACAGATGTTTGGATTGTGTTCTATGGGCAAGACATCAATCAAAGAGGAATTTAGGACTTGGGGACTATTAAATCTTGGATTAAAATACCAAAGTGGAATTTAAAATCATTGCCAAAACAGCTGTTGTTTACTGCCTATTAACAAACCATATGACTCTGGAAAAACATTTTTTAACAAGCAGATTACAGTAAATCCAGTATTCCTGTGACAGATATTTTAGGTAGCCCTATGTTTGTACTCCAGCTGCACTGTTACATCGCTTGGCAGCCTGCATGCTCTATTCTTCTTGCGAACTTATTACTCCTAATGCACATAGCCAGGAAATTCCATGGTAGGAAAGGGAATTGACATGGATGAGCCTCATAATGCTTAAATAGATCAGTTTACAATAAATATGAGCCACTCTTGGATGAGTCATGTTTCTTCAGTCAGGAGAACACATTGATGAGTTGGCTGTTGTTGGTAAGTCTAAGGTTCAGCCCTGTTGTCCCTCAGTTGTTCAGTTGTCCTCCTTACTCCTTCTCCTCTAAGATGCTACCAAATCAAGAATCTGTTTTATAATCTTGATGATCATGAGCCTCTGCTATGAATTACTTGGATAGTTATATTTATATAGGACTATATATAGGACTTTATATAGAATCAAAACTGTGCATCTCATATTTGTTGATTAATAACAAAGTGAACTCAACATTTATATTTTACAGTTGGGAAAATTAAAGATCTAAGACCTAAAACTCAGCTTCTAAGGCAGCCTGATACTGAATGGCTGACTTGGGCCTGCCTTTCAGAGGCGTTGAGTATTTGGGAACTCCAATTAGGGCCGAGGAAGAGTGCAAAGTCATATTAGCTGCCTGCTGAGGCTTTCCAATTTGAAAAAGGACAACACTACATTTTAAAGAACAGTAGGACATTAATCTAAACACAGTTACATTAGCATTATTGGCTTATTAATTATTGCTGGTTTTTGACACTGTGGGTGAGGGGCTCTGTTTCTGAATAAGAGAAAAATACTCAGAAGCAAACAACCATTTAAAGCTCACAGCAGTCTTGTGAACCATTTTTAGAGAAGTTATGGAGAAACTAAGTAACTAGTTGCAAATTCTGTAAATTAGGGTAGGTCAGCATGGATGAACTGCAGTTACACAGCTTTATCCTCCAGTCTGACTGGGAGGCAAGCAGCTGCAGCCTGGAAGCCATGTAACATTGTAAATTAAATGGGATGCCTAAGCTCTGCCTCAGTGCTCTGCCTCTCAATGGGCTGATGTGTTTGAGTGGGATGGCATGCTCACATAGTTAGAAAATATTCTGGATAACCAGTTTCATGTTTAGCCAGTATGAAGTCAAGGGGAGGCCCTCTGCATTGTCAGCGGATTTCAAACCTTGGAGTGCTGATTCTCACTCCTCTGCTTCAATGACGAGAATATGTCACATTGCGTACACATGGAGTAACTCCAGCATCTTATACCTGGTCTTCTCCATACAGTTCAACAAGTACCTATCAGCCTGGTTTAATAGTAGTATTTGATTTAGCAGGTTAGTGAACTTTGTACTATGGTGAAAGATGAGTAATTTTTATAGATTGTGGCAAAAATGCCAAATGGAGTTTAACCAGGGTTTGTTAACAATTCCATGTACTAGTTGCACACCAGTAGTTCATATTCAAAGCCAGTATCTTGTCAATATCCGATGGTCCTCATAGACACTAACATGCTTCTAAGAGAAACCCATCTAGCCATGTTTAAGAAAGAAACCACAAACGGGGGAGCTTGTGGAAACCTCAGAGCAGCAAGAAAGGGCATATATGAAGGAGCAAGAGCAAGGCTGCATGTAAACCTCCTTGGGTTCCAAAAGAAGAATGTTTCCCAGTGTCAAATCTGAGACTTGATTCTGCTTCCAAAGGCTTTTGCAGAAAGTTGTTTTGCAGCTATGACAGCATAGAACCCCTAAAGTTGGTAACACAAAAGTGATTCCCAGTAGCTGTCTGTACAGCCTTTTTTTCTCTTTATCAGGTAAAAGAAGGACTTGTGAGTGATATGGTAGTTTGAGTCTGTCTTGGGCATACTGATCACAAAACTGAGTTACTGAGTCTCATAGAAGTAAGGAGGGGGGTCAGCAGAACTGCTACCTTAGATTTCTGGAGGTTGAACTTTGACCTGTTTTAAGAACTTGGCTGACAGAGTCCCTTGGGAAGCAGTCCTGAAGGGCAGAAATGTCCAGGAAGACTGGACCTTCTTCGAGAATAAAATCTTAAAGGCATGGGATCAAGCTGTCCCCATGTGCAAAAAGATGAGTTATCAAGGGCGAAGACCAACCTGGATGAACAGGGAGCTTATTCTGGAACGCAGGAAGGTAAAGAGTTTACAACCTTTGAAAGACATGCCAAACAACTCTTGATGACTACAAGGATGTTGTGAAGTTATGCAGGGAGAAAATAAGAAAGGCCAGAGCTCAAACAGAACTTAAATAGGCTACTGTAATAAAAGAAAAAAAAAAGTTTCTATAAATACATTGACTATAAAAGGAGGGCTAGGGAGAATATACATCATATGTTGGGTATAGGGAGAAACATAGTGAGCAAGGATAAGGAAAAAGTTGAGGTGCCTTAATGCCTTCTTTGCCTCAGTCTTTGATAGTAAGACCAATTGTCCCCAAGATACCCAGCCTGCTGAGCCAGAAGACAGGGATGGGGAGCAGAATGAATCCCCCATAATTCAAGGGGAATTGGTGTGCAACCTGCTGCTCCACTTAGAAGCACACAAGTCTATGGGACCTGATGGGATCCATCCAGTGGTGCTGAGGGAGCTGGCAGAAGTGCTCACCAAGCCATTTTCCATCATTTATCAGCAGTCCTGGCTAACCAGGGAGGTCCCAATGGACTGAAGATTAGATAATGTGACACCCATCTAAAAGAAGGGCTAGAAGGAGGATCCAGGGAACTACAGGCCTGCCAGCCTGATGTCAGTGCTGGAGAAGATTATGGAGCTTGTCATCTTGAATGCCATCACAAGACACATACAGGACAACCAAAGGTCCAGACCCAGTCAACATGGTTTTAGGAAAGGCAGGTCCTACTTGACTAGCTGATCTCTTTCTATGACAAGATGACACATTTAGTGTATAAGGGAAAGGCTGTGGATATTGCCTACCAGGACTTTAGTAAAGCCTTTGACATAGTGTTCCACGGCATACTCCTAGAGAAACTGGCTGCTCATGGCTTGGATGGGCATACTCTTCACTGGGTAAAAAAAACTGTCTGGATAGCAGGGCCCTGAGAGATTGTAAATGGAGTTAAGTCCACTTGGCAGCCAGTCACAAGTGGTGTTCCTCATGGCTCATTACTGGGGCCTGTTCTGTTTATTATCTTTATCAATGATCTGGATGAGGGGATTGAGGGCACCCTCAGTAAATCTGTGTACAATACAAAGCTTGTTGGTGCAAGTGGACTTCATCTATGTGTCTTTTAAATACTTACCTTACATGGGCATAGTGTACAAAGTAAAGTAAATGCATTGTGGTGAAGTAGAAATGAGTAAAAGTATTGGAGTAGCTTAATAGACTGAAAATGTCATCACAGCACAACCCATTTAATGTGTTGTACACAGTCTTCCTATGGTATCAGTCAAATGAAAATTGTAACTACTATTTTATGCAGCTTAGTAAATATATCACAATTCTATTGTCTAGGAAGGACTCTGTGGTTTAGGTCTGCTATTATACATTAAAAACCTCTGAGTGAATTCCCTGAAGATGAAATCATACAAAATTCACAAGGCTAATTCTGAAATGAGTGTCTTCAAGAGACTTTTTGTATGCATTACATTTGTGTGCATGTTGAGAATTCTTGAATGTCACTGTTACCATAGATGATAACTGTGAACTGCTACAGCACTGATTAACATTGACTGAACAGCACTAAATTTCTGAAAAGGAATAAGCCATAATTATATATAAATACAGAAACATATTTGGAATACTGTTTTCTCAAGAAAAGTGCAAAGCAGTGTGAGAACTGACAGATAGGATTTTTCAGTAGCACAGACTTAGCAGTACTAACCATAATTCCCTTGCTCTATGCCCTCTTCTAAGCACATGTGCTGCATGTGAAGAAGGTACTTGTCAGAAGTGCTTAAGAACAAAATTCTCTGGCCTCTGCTTAGCAGAATGGTTTCCATCACAGCTTTTAGACACCTATAAATTATAACTTCAGATAATGTCCCTGAAGACACCTTAGTTGGTGGCTTATGATTATATGTCTCTGCTCTCAGGTGCATTGAATACAATACTGCCATAGTTTAAATCCTTGTAGCTTCCTGTCCTTTATCCCCTAGCAATAATAGATCTATTCCTTTATTCTAAAACATGGCCTGGATATTTTTGTCCCGTGTTTGTGTTGTGTCTACCATAACAAAATCTTCACCCATAACTGCAGCTCCTAGGTATTAATGCAATACAAATGAAAAATTGTGGGATCGTGTTAACATCAATAACAAAACTTGCTGTATTGTTTAACTGATGGTATCAAGAAAATTGGCAGATACCTAGCATATTTGTTTTTCTATGGGCTGGAATGTCATTATGAAGTAATTTATCTTTTAAAACAGACTGCCTTATTGATATCTTCTGTCATGGCCTCACCTACTGTGTTTAACTATGTAAAGCCTGAAAATTACAGAGCTATATGTGGTCTTGATGGGAATTTTAATATGTGTCATATGAGACATGAAAGCCTGCTGTGATCTTTCTGAAGGTGCTGCACGCTACTATAATAACACATTGATGCCTAGCCTTCTGAGGACATCTGGCAGGGTTATAGACAACGGTTGCCATATTAATAAAAATTTCCTTTACAGTATGTAGACATGTGTAATTGACTCCCTGTCACTCTCGAGACAGCATGAGCTGGTTCCTTTCCCTCTACTTCTGTCACGTGTTGTGGGGGTTGTTAATACTTACTACATGAGCAATAGTGCCTGTCTGGCTGTAACTGATAGTACTTTTGCTTGGCTTTGCCTTTCTTCAGGTGCTCAGAGGAGAGCTACCTTTTACCCAATTCCTCTCTTTTGAACTAGATGTCAGTTTAACTCGGTTACAGCTGAAGAGGTAAGAAGTAATGACCTTTGGACAGCTAACAAAAGATAAGACATATCAGAAGATAAGACATTCCAGAGGAAATGGAGCATGTTACAGAGAAAAACATTAGATCATGCTCTTCAGAAACAAAAGTTTACAGTGTTTTACTTTTTTTTGGGCAGAGCAGAATATGGATGCTGTTCTTTGTAAAGACAATTAGTATAGACTCACAGAAGGAAGATCATATCTTAGAAATCTAATCTCTCCTGGAGAAAGAAAACCAAAGTGAGTCACAGCAGGGAAAAAAATTGGCATGATTAATCAAGACCGGGGGAAAGTTCTTCATACAGGGAAATACAAAAGCCTTAACCCCAAACCCAAGGAATAAGGTAGATAGTTTATGTGGATAAGGAGTTAGATGCAAGCCCAAAGACAGAAGGATTACAGAGCTTAGAAATGGATTACTGTGGGATTGGAAAGAAAGGGGGAAAGTGAAAGAACTGAGGGAAGATCATAGAATCATTTTGTTTGGAAAATACCTTTAAGATCATTGAGTCCAACCATTAATCTAACACTGCCAAGCCCACCACTAATGCCTGTCCCTAAGCACTTCATCTACATGCCTTTTAAATACCTCCAGGGATGGTGACTCCACCACCTCCCCAGGCAGCCCATTCCACTGTTTAACAACCCTTTCAGGTGAGGGAGTTTTTTCTAATGTCCAAACGAAAGATAGCCTTGACAGTTGTGGTATTTCACAGATAACAATCTCAGGGTGTCCAACACAAGAATGTTTAATAACAATTAAAAGAATTGCTCATATCTCACATGACAAAGCAATTTTATAAACATGGAAAAGAAAAATGTGCTTTGAATATTAGAAATCTTTAACACCAGAGGAACCATTGTAATCAGCTGACTTGCTTATTTATGCTATGGACTGTGAAACATCTATCTTTCACTGCTCTGAACACCTTCTTTTACTTTCTGTCCCTATGGCAATCCTGACTGCTGAGAACTACTGCAGTGCTGGTGCTACCAGTAAGAACTTGAGGCACATGAGGCATGTCAGAGTTTTCTTGTGCTTCTAGCACACTCCAGACAGCCTGAAACTGTGGCTGGATGTAATCCTTTAAAGCTTGCCAGATTCCTAAGGCTGTAGCTGGACATACTTTCTTGACAACTCCAAATGTCCACCCTTCTGTACTCTGTTTTGCAGAACTAGGACATGGATAGTTTCTCTTAATGTGGTTAAGAGTATGTCATCACTTTGCTGCCTTGAACAGTTATTTGAAAGACTGAGTAAAGACTGTAGTTAGCTATCTTGATGTGGAAATATGCCTACTTTTATTTAAAAGTAGTTTTAATCTGTTGGGAATGCTCTCACTCGCTCATTTTTAACTCTCCAGGATATGCCTCCATCCACCTACCATGAGGCCAGGTGGAGATCCTTGTATCAGATCCTAATAATATACTCATGCTCCAGCTGTGAGTTAGCTCTGGCTCAGCATGTTAGACAACACCGGTTCCTAAAGGAATAGTATCAGCCCACTCAAGTCCCTACAGACATTATCACTGCTCTCCCCTTTGGCCCTCCTGTCACCTTGTTAGTGAACAGCTGATATCCTGGTCTCATGAAGTTTATAGCTGAATTGAAAGTACCTGTAATTAGCTGGAACTGTCTGTCAGGGTTCTGATGGCACTGACAGGGCTCACTGTCCCTGCCCGGCATAGCCCATCCTGCCACGTCAGCCCCTGGAGCCACCAACCCCTGCCCCAGTGATCATAGAATCATAGAATTGTCAGGGTTGGAAGGGACCTTAAAGATGATCTAGTTCCAACCCCCCTGCCAATGGCAGGGAC
>JANIJG010026129.1:0-27898 GCA_024611175.1 Megaceryle torquata | reverse complement strand
CCCCTCCTGGATAGAACCTAATACACTTCAGTTGTTCTTGCACATAGAGAGCAACACCACTGCCTCATCTTTGAATACCTGAAGATGACTGTTATTTTCTGTAATACTAAATACCACCCTCTTCTATCTCAGATGCCAGAACATCAGAAAATAAAGGAAATGCAAAGCTATAAGTGACTTATCTAGCTAGCATCTTAATCAGCACTGATCACACACCAAAGTGGAATGCATTTTTAATATTGATTGCAACAGGGAATAACCGATGTGGAACTGCCTTACTAAGATAAGGCAGATGCTGCTGCTTGCATAATAGTAATCTAATGATGGATTTAATGGTGGCTTTTACTGGTACATGCCCTTTTCCTGCTCCTGGGCTACACTTTGTCACCCTCTTTCCCTGCCCTCCCATTGCAGGTAAGAACAAGGTGTCAAGAACAAGGTGAACAAGTATGTGTCACATACTGCTGGGGTTCCTGGGAGTGGAATGGGTCCTTGCTCAGGGGAGTGAAGTGCCAACATGCACAAGAGGGTTCTGTTTTGCATGGCCCCCACAGTTTGGGGTTGCTGGTGTGGTAGTTGGTTTTTTTTTTTTACAGCTAAGAAGTTTATTAAAAGGTTTTCAGGAAACTTTCCACATAGATAATCTTGCCTGTGTTGTAGCTTAAAGGTATGAACTTTTGTGTTCAAATGTTAAGTCAAAATTGCCAAAATAATTATTTAAATCATAGTCTCCTTCTCTGGAGACTTTCAAAACCCACCTGGATCTGTTCCTGTGTGACCTGCCCTGGGTGATCCTGCTCTGGCAGGGGGGTTGGACTCAATCTCCAGAGGTCCCTTCCAACCCCTACCATTCTAAGCTTCAATAGCATTGTTACCAACATGTATCCAACCACATTAAAAAATTAAAGGAAGTTTTCCATTATGAAGTTATTCAGTGATTATCTATTGAAATTCTCTGTGTGGTATAAAGATATTAAAGCCTTACAAAACTGTTTGCCCGAAGTCTGGGAAATGGGTTGATTCTTACTTCATGCTACTGAAGTAGGATTTGAGGTTAAAAATTTGTTCCAAACATTAACTATGCTAATTTATGAAAACCACAAACTGTAACCAGTCTGCTCTGGTGAACAAACAGACTGAAAAAACAAAGGAAACAAAAGACATCAATAACATGCAAATAACTAGGGTATTTCTTTTGCTTTATCAATGAAATTGGGGAAAAATATTTAAAATACATAAAAGCAAATGTTGTTTAATTATTTAATTTTTTTATTTATGTATTTTTCCCCACAAGATACACCTTACTTGTCTTTCATCCTACTGACATTTCTACCAAATGAATGGCAAAGCAATTCAGCTGACCAGGATGGGGCAATACTTGATTAAAAGGCATGCGTGATAGCTTCTTTGGATTCTGGTGTCCCACTTCTGCTTGGTGAATACCTCGTTGTCATGTGCAATGGTTTTCCTGCTCGAGGAACTTCTGTGTCACCACGTGGCATTGCCAACTTCTGTCTCGCATTCCTTCTCTGGGCGGGAAGCGAGTTTTGTGAAGCCTCTATTGTTTTGGTTGGGTTTTTGATGGCTGCTTGTTTTCTAAATACAAATACTGGGAAGTGACAGCCACAGCAGGAGGGCATGCTGTTGAGGGTGACTGGGGTTGTTCTAGGCAGCCTGGGCTGGAGGGGAGAAAACCACTCCTAGAAGGATGCACCTTGTCCTCACTTCACCTGTCTGGAGTAGTGATGCTGGGGATGTCTGCAGTGGGAGCTCCCCAGAGGAGCTTTTAGCTCGGTGCCAGGCAATGGGTAGGACCTTGGAGGTAAGGATGGAAGGCTTTGTATTCTGGAAGTCCCTTCTGACAGCTTTCACCCAGGCACCTTAGGCTTGTGTCCTCCTGCCTCCCTGCCCTGGGCTTTCTGTGACAGCAAGAAGATAGACCATGACTGGAAAGCCAGGACAGTGCATCAAGGCAGGGAAGGCTCAACATCCTGACCTGGTAAGCAGAAGACAGGGGCTCAAGAGCCTCTGGGCTTGAACCAGTTTCTGCCAGAAGTTGCAGGAGGGGTCACTGAGCAGAAACCCATGAGGTGTGCAGCTTGGCAGAAACGAGTGGTGGACATCAACCTGCCAAACTGTCCCCTCATTTTCAGAAGTGGAAGGTCAAGAAACAGCATCATGAGTAAAAACTGACTTCCACAAACTTCCCTGCTCATCTGCTTCACTTTACAAACTCTTCATTCTTCCTAACAGGACATTATTAAGTATGTCCTGTGCCCCTCAGAAATCATACCTTCTCTGTCATGTTTGCTCATCTTGCCCTGTCCTCCTCTCGCCCTCATTGTTTTGAGGTTTTTTCTATATATATAATGCTATCTGTGCTTAACTCTCAGCAATCTTTTTTTCCAGTTAGGTGATGCTGGATTTTGTAGCCTGTGACCTCCTGTTCTCAGCACTATTTATCACTCTTTTTTTTTTTTTTTTTTTTTCTGCTTTGTTTCTTTCTCTTCAAGTGATTTGCCTTACAACTGGTTTTAACATTATGAAGCCAACTCTTTTAAGCACCTTTTGTACTTAGAGGGGCTTGATTTCTCCCATTCTTTAATGACTTCAATACCACTAACTAGTAGCAGTTTCAGTTCTGTGCTCAATTTCTCTTTTTTCCAAGACAAAGGCAAAATTTAGTCATGAAAGTTGTCTGAGTTTTCACAAACCTCAGAGCAGTTTCCACAAACCTCAGAGCAGTTTCCACAGTGGCAGCAGGAGGCTTCCACCATGTATCAGTCATAGCAGCTTCCCTTCCTCCTCCCCATTCTCTGAAGTTCTGGAGATGTGCCACCCTTGTGTCACCCTTGTGGCTGCTGTGGGGTGAGATCCCAGCTGAGGCTGGTGCCTCATCTGGTGGCATGGATGTAGGTAAGACCTGATGCAGAACACCAACTCCTCCCTCACCTATGCCCTTTGTTGGTTATTTTGATGCTACAGGGCTAGTCCTGCTGACAGCACCACCTAATTAAAATCACTGCTCCCAGATGACCAGTCCCAGCTCCTCCACTTGCTGGGGATCGATGGAGAGATGAGGCTCTTGGACACTGTGGCTGTAGCTATCATTCAGGCTGAGGTGCACTATGGACATTGTGTGCACTGCTGTTGGGATTTGGTTTGAGACCAACACTTCAGATTGGTGTCTGAGCTCCATTGGCAGCTGGCAGAGACCCAGGTGCTGGGCCCAGGAGAGCAGGCAGCTGTGAGCCCCAGGGCATTTGCATTTGGTCAGCATTGCCTGGGTCTCCTCTGGTTGGAGAGGGAGCTCGGGCACTGCTGCCCCAAGCCTTGCTTCCCAGGTGCCTCAGTTTCCTCCTGCACAGCCATTAATTTGCACCACTTTGAACAGCAAAGGTTTCCATAGGGAATTAATATTATGGGGTGCCTGGCATTGCCCTGTTTTTGGCCATGGTGAGACCAAGTGTGGGTTTGTGCGCAGCTGAGGCATCCTGCTGCTTGCCACCCCCAATTGCCCAAATTCAGCTTCTCCTGGCTTCCTCCTGCCTGTGTTTCTTCTGCCCTGCTGGTAATCGCTTTTACCTCATGCACAATGGTGCTTGCTTCTGTCTGAGGCCCTCTGAGCTTTGTTTTACAGCCACTGCATTATGCAGGAATGGAGCCATGGCATTAAGTGTGAAAGCTTTCTTGGCTGAGTGGGGCAGGGAAGAAGCCACTCAGCCTCGGGGTCTTGTTCCCCTCATCTTGGAAAACAAGGGTGGTTACTGGAAGCTATTACCAACCCAGGCTGCAGGCTTCAAAGGCAAATAAAATGGGTTTGCTTGAAGCAAGATGCTGACTGTCATGATGGGGTGGGGAGGGGGAAGTGCACATGCCCACAGCGGCGTGAGAAAATACAGAGGGGGCAGAAATGTTAAGTAAGGCGTCACTTAAGCGTATAACTGATGTATAACTGATGTGTAGCTGCATAACTAAGATATAACTGCTGTCCTGATCACATGTGGCTAATAGAGGAGAGCTGATGCAGCAAATCAATAGCAACTACTTGCAGAAACTTTTGGCCTTATCTCAAACATCACTCTCTCTGCCTTTTCCCACCTTTTTCTCTTTTTTCCCTAAGTTTTCTAAGCACCTATGGAAGTGCAGTTTAATACTTCCACCTCCCCTTTCTCTCAGTGAAAGCTGCAGCACTCCTTTTGCCAGCAGGCTGGATCCACACACATCTCCCCTGGCTGCAGTGGGTTTCTGCAGCCGGGGGGGTAGATTTGAGCAGCAGTGAAGGCAGCAAGCATGCAGGAGTGTGGAGCTGCTCGACTTGGCCAGGCAGAGCAAGCAGGCCTGGGTTGCAACCTGGTTTTCTGCAGTCTGGGCTCCTGCAGAGCACTAGATTAAAGCACATTTTGTTCCCCCCAAAGAAAAAGGTTAGTATGAAGTCCAGATGCCCCAGAGAGTGAAAAAACGGTGTCTGCTCTGACTCATCCCCTGGACACACCAGCCTGTCTTCATCCATGAGAGAGGAAAAGCTACCTTGCCGATCTCACAGTCAACAACAGATGTGGTGAACGTGTGGAAGAAGAACTGCAGCCAATCTTGCCCCACTGGCAGCAGATGAGTGGTATAGAGTGAGGTCTTGGGCTATAAGGGAAGCCCCTCTATGGTGAGGGGACACATATAGGTGGTTTAACTCCAGCTGCAGCCTTTTCTATGGCAGACTTAATGCCAGAAATACCAAAGGAAGGAGTTTTCTGAAACCTTAGAGAACTCCAAGCAAAAGGGTGTATCAACTTTGGGAAGCATCACAAGACTGTGATGTAAATGCTAATAAGAGTGACTATAGGTTCTTGTGGAGATTGGTGGGTACATCTGCACACAAGTGCATTCAGAGCTATGTGAATAATTCCTTTTTTAGTTAGAAAAAAATGGAGATGAAAAGTTTTGTTCTCAAAGCAATTAAAAAATATCAGGTAAAAAAAATAATGTTTTGGATTAAACTAAATATGTTGTTCAGCCTGAGAGGTGATGTTTGCTTTCAAGTTGGAGACCTTTCAGTGGAAGGACATCTTAAATGCATTTAAATGAAAACCAGAAAGACTGATCAAAAATGCCAGGAAGAAATTATATTTTCTCTGACCCTTTCCTTTTATTTCTCCATTTGCTTTTTTTGGCATGAACAGTCTGGAATCCACAAAATGTTTTGTTGGCATCAAATCTGCTTTTTGTGTTGGAAAAAGTTTCTTCTGAATTTGGGGGGTGGGGTGGTGGTTTGTTTTTTTTCCCCTGGCCTCTCTCACTATGTGTGCACCGCCCATTTTCCAAATGGCTTCCAGTCATCCTCCTCCACTGGTACAGGAGAGGAAAATTCCCCTCGCTGGGGATGTGCAGGGTGAAGGGGAAGCTGTAACATCAGTGTGTGATGGGAGGAAAGACCAGTATCCCCACACACAATCATGGAACTGTAGCTAAAAGACATCCGGACTGGCCTCCCACACTCAATGCCTGACTGGTTGGGTCAGACTGGAAATCCCCACCGTGCTCAAAAAAAAATCTTTTTCTTAATTTAAAAGGAGCAGACATGGGTGAGGGAGGAAAGAAATAACTGGGATGCTTCAGCCATACACTCAGCACCCAAAAGAGGGGACAGCTTCTGTCCTGTGTCTGCAGCAAGGGGCTGCTGCAGGTGAAGCAGCAGAGCCAGGAGAAGGAAGGGTAAGATGCTGAGGCATGAGTTGCAAGGGGTGCCTGGGCGGACAGTCCCATGGGCACACTGGTGAGAGCAGGTCTGGTTTCCCCTGGCCGGAGCTGCTGAACTAATCAGAGATCATCCTGCCCACAGATGCTTCCCATCTGAGCCACCAAATTAGCAATTCCCTCGGAAGCAGATAAATAAAATCCCATGTCTCCATCTAGTCCCAGGGTTGGTGTGAGGTTGGGTACTTGAGCAGGTCCAGAGCCTCAGAGGTGACCTTGGCAGAAGCTTCAATAATGTCATCGATCCCTGTGCGTGTGCACACCTGTATGCCCCAGCACATTAAAGCCAGCCCTTACTGGCACCAGTCAGCAGCGTTTGCAGTTTCTCTTTTCAGGTCAGGCCAAGCGGTGTTCACTGTCTGCCCAGGTGAGCTGGGAGCATTGTGGTTATGAAAAGCTTGCAGCAACCTGACCTGGAAGGGCTGCTTCAGCTCTAGTGGCCACAGAACCAGCAGCTTTTCCATGCATTGCCCACTGCTGGCCCTTAAGGCTTTTTGTCTGTGTTGTATTTTAATTACAAGAAAATTCAGCAGGGTATTTGGAGAATGAGGAGTAATAAAAAGCTAACTTAAAAGAGTATGTTAGCTAACAATCAAGATAATATCACTTCCTAAATGTTTTTTTTTCAAGGCATCATTTTTGACAACAAAATTAATGCTTAAAAAATTCAAACTAGAGGAATATAACAAAGTTACATTAAAACAAACAAACAAACAACCAACCCCATCCAGCATAGTATCTTTAGGAAGTTTGCTGTTTGCCTGAGAGTGTTCACATTATGCATAATCTCAGTTTTCACTAAAAATGAGTTTTAAAAACTATCTTAGAATCATAGTTAAGGAAATAACAAAATGAATGTAACTAGGAGTTACTGCTGCCTGAGCTTCTACAAAACCTGCAGCAGAGAGGTTAACATCCTGCTTCCCCACAGTTCTTCCTGCTTCTGTTCAGGCAGAGTTTCTCCCCCTTCTGCAATGGCCACAACCGGGAGAGCTGCACCAAGGAGCCCGGCCACCTTGAGGCGTCCCAGGAAGAAAAAGAGGTGAGTTGGGGTGATTGGCCACTGAAAGAGCTGTTGTCTGTTTGGGTTTCTTCTTTTTTTTTCCTTTTTGTCCACGGGCAGGGTGGCTAGGTGGAGGGTGATTTTAAGCTTCTTCCTGATCTTCCAGGATTGAGGTTCTCTAAGTAAAAGTATGACCAGCTCTGGCCCTCTGGCCCCAACCACAAGGCCACCAGGGCATGTCCCAAGAGCAAAAGGGTGTCCTGTAATGGACACCACCCGGTGTGATTTTTGGCAGAATCTGCTTGCCCTCTCAAGCCGTGGAGTGCAGAGCTATGTCAGCGTGGTGGGTGACACCTCCATCAAAGGAGGAACTGCAGACTAAAGACAGTGGCATAGCCAAAGCAGTGCAAGATGAGAAAGCTGTGCCTGAGCTTGGGTGCCTGCTGGGGAAGTGTCCCTGGAGCCAGGCAGGGTCAGAGTGTCTGTGTGCTCCCAGACAGACATGGAGGTATCTACCCCTGGGGCTGGGTGTTCTGTGAAGAGCAAGTGCTGTGGCTTGGGCCCATGCAATGGGAAGGAGGCTCTGATGGGTCTGCCCTGCTCCAAAAATAATTGTTTAGTGACAGGCAGGGTCAGCTGAGGTGCGTTTTGCACATGCTTGATTTTTGGGAGTGTGCTTGTGAAGGTTCATGGGCTTGTTGGGTTAATTGCATGTCCAGTGGGATGAGAACAGCACCGTAGTGCCTTGTACAAAAATGGATTGCTCTTTTAATTTAGGTTTAGGTTTGTTTATTTTTTATTTTAAAAAGTATTTCTACAACACCTTTTGTTGCAGCTGCAGCATTCTGTTTCCTTCTCTTGATTTCTGAAACTGCTGGGACTTTCCATAGAAAGTTCATGCAATACACAGCTGCAGAGAGGAGCAAAACTCATCAGGATTTGTTTGATAAAACAGCAGCTTAGCCCACCAGATGGAGGGAAATTGCTGTCCACTGAGTAGATGGATAATGTCCTCCTGCTGAGCACAAGGTTCATCACCGTTTCTCTGTAACTTGCGAAATGCCACATCCCAAGGTCCATCTTTTCTTCATCAAACACTCAAAATGTTATTCAATATTTTTATGTAAAACCAGCCATTTCCAGTTTGCACGTCTTGGAAATAATAGGTCTGTGTTTGTGGAAATGTGAACAGGTTTCATCTTATTCTGGCTGTTTAGCTGCAGTACCCCTTGGTTCCTTTGCCAAATTACTCTGTTTTCTCTCCTCCCTTTGTTTTCCCCAGGTTGTGGAGGGGTTTGACCTAAAACCTCCTTGCCATGTCACTTTCTAAAAGCAGCATTTTTTTTTTAATGCTGTTTTTTCTGTGGTGGGTGCCTGGTTAAGGCCACTCACCAAGGCATCCTGGCATTGATGGCCCTGTGTGTGGGCTGTGGTGCCTGCTTAGCTCTGCCACCCTCAGGGAAAGCTCCCCCAAAACCCAGTGCTGCCTTCTGGCCATGGGCCAGAATGGGCTGCTTTGCAACACAATTTTCTATGCTCGTGGAAGCGCTGAGAGAAACCTTCAACAGGAAGGAAATACAGGACTAAACAAACACTTGGTGATCCCCAGACCGAGGCATTTGGGAAGACAGACCTGAGCTGTGGTAGATCCATCATATGCTGTTCCTTTCCCTTCCATGACCGTAACATCGCATCATGGAGCCGCTCCAGGTAGCACTGCAAAGCAAACGATATTGATTCGGTTTACAAATGGAGAGCCTGAAACCATTTGTGCAAATACCTGCCTATCTAAAGTGAATATTTAAGTTTCCATGAATAAATTTAGGAAGCATTTAAGGAGAGCTGGTGTGAGCTCAATGGATTGTACTTTCCTGAAGGCAAAGGCAGTATTTTGTTAAGTGGGTTACATTCAAACAGTTGTTAATGCTCCAAACTGCTCAGCAGGTGTGTGGGGGGGAGATGGGTTTAATTTGCAAGAAACTCCTTCAAAATGACCTTATTTTGTGTCCAAAATAGACATGCTTTTGAGACGTATGTAGTTTTGTGGCTTCACCATTGGACATCCTAGCTGATGCAAAGGTAGGTGAAATGCAGCAAATTTGTGCAAGGGGCTGAGAGGGAGCCTGGTCACAGGAGGGCATGTTGAAGGCACTCTGTTGAGTGTTCTCATCTGCTCTTCAAAACTGTCTGGCTTTGGAGGTGCAAACATTCAGTTCCTCAATTTGCTGTATCCAAGCAGGGTTTTAGAGGATGGGTGAAGTCCAAACAAAGCCCCTGGGTTTCTATTATTGACAATGAAGGAGAGGCTTGGCAGTGGTGGTGGTGGTGTGCAGGAACTACTGGTAACTGCCACCATAACGTGAGGCTGTGCTGACCACACATGGCAGTGGGGCTGTGCCTGAGATGGTGAGGTGTTTCAGACAGGTGGGAGTGAGAGACTGGGCCTCCCCCCATCTGCGCTGGGGGGTTCAATGTCTTGTTTGCCTTTTGGACCAGGCCAGGCTTCATGCCGTGGCTTGTTCACAAAACATGGATGCCTCAGTGTGCGTGGTCTTGCACATTCTAGTCCTGTCCTGTGGTTGGTCCTGCAACAGTCCTCTGTGGTGTGGTGGGGACAGCCAGCTTTGTGGAGGCAATGTTACCCTCTGGGTTTGGGAGGACACCAGGCACTGGTATTCCCTCATCAGGCAAAGTCATGCACAGAGATGGTGACAGAGGCACTCCACTCCCTTGGGGCCTTTCCTTATTTGTTTCAATCATGACAACATGATTTACTTTATCTATAAATATCCCTCTGGCACAGGGAATAACACGCCGGATGACATTTTCCAGATGGTCTCATGCTCATGGGTGAGGCAATTCCCTGGCATCATTAGAAAAGGGAAAATGTGCTCTGCAAACCTGCACCCTATTCCATGTGTAACTTTAAAAAAATGTTATGTCCATCCCTGCTCTCAGGACAGAGCAGAAAGAGCCTGTTCCCCATGTTTCAACAAGTGTTACAATCCCCTGGCTGACACCCAACACACCTCAAATCTATATATACTGCAAAAATACTGTCAGGCAGACTGGAGTCAGTGGTCTTTCTTCTGCCTCTTCTCCCCTTAACTTTTTCTTTTTTTTTTTTTTTTTCTTTAGAAAAATGCTTTTTTTAAAGGTGTGGGAGGATTTGAGGGATAAAACCAGAAAACTTTGCTGCTGTTCCTTATTATGGGTTTGTGTTGGGTTTTATTTTAATTTCTTAAACTTATTTCGAGACTAAAAGCTATTCCAGACAGGCATGTAAAAGTTTCCATTGCAGTTCAGAATGCCCTGTATTTTTTCAAGACCTTTGGAAGGAACACTCTGACCAGGCAGCAGACCATACTGTTGTTAGCCATCATTAAGCTGTTTAGATGAAGCGATTTGCCTCCTGTAGTTGCGTACGCAGGATCACCCAGGGGTGCCATGAAGCTCCTGGCCAGCTTTCCAAGGAGCCCAGCCATGTCCCTGCAGGATAGGCCTGGCTGAGAGCCAGAGCTGGAAAGCAGGGTGCTATGGAAAGGACTGCGTGGGAGCATCACACACAGAAACCATGTGTTTTGTTTGGTGATGGACCAAGCTGCATGAAATTAGATGTCCTGACCATGCACAGTGTGCCTGGGGTACCCGCTGTGCATGCAGGGGTGCTGCTGAGATGTGCTGCCAGAGCTGGGGGGGTACAATCTGCCAGCTGTTGGTCAGTCACCCAAAAAATGCTTGGAGCGACTGGATCAGGTCTTTGGGTAGGCTCCTGTGGGTGGGTGTTACACCTTGGAGGAAGGACAGCCCATCACACTGGTAAGGAGACCTGGGATCTGGAGTGGAGGGGAGCAAGCAGAATTAGCCAGGTGTGCAGCAGCTTTGTGCTGGCTGCAGGAACTCCAGGCACTAAATGCAGCACATGGCCGAGACCCTGGCCTGGCAGAATATTAAAATATTTTGTGCAAACCCAAACACGTATTTTTTGTTTGTTTGTTTTTGTTTTGTTTTACTCTAATAATCTAGATTGGTTTAGTTGTTGGGAGAAAAATGAGGACATAAGAGAGTAGCTCAAAAGAAGCACGCCCTCGGAAGGTCTCTCTGAGTGGCTGAGATCCTACCTCTAGGCTTCCAGCCAGGATGCAAACCCTGTTCTGACATCCAGCATGCAAAGCCACCAGCATCTATGAGAAATCCTTAGTGCCCAGAATTAGGGAGCTACTAGCTAGGAACAAAAGATGTCTGTGCACCTGAAATGATTTAGGTATCCTCAAAGCCCCAAGAGATGTCTTGACTGTTATTTTTACATACTAGTGGAGCATGTAAGAGCAGAAAGCAGAAGTTCTGCCCTCAGTGACCATGACAACTAACAGCACTGGCTCCAGTACCTGCCATGCTGGCAGCCACCTCAGGGAGAGCTGACACGCACATTGGAAAGCCCTTTTAAAGTTCACAGCCTGGCTTATTAAGAGGCTCCCCCAGGCAAGCTCCTGTTTGCTTTGATACACCACTCTTTCAGGAGCTGCTTCCCAGGGGTCTGCACCTCCCTGTACATCAAATGCAGGGGCTGGGAGCAGGTGATGTATACATGAGGGCAGGCAGTGCTTGGGGGCAACACCTGGACCATGTACACTGGCAGTTGGTGAACTCTCACTTCTCCACTGGTCTTTGTGCCATTGCTTATTCAGGTGTTGTCATCGCTACTTGCGCAGCAGCAGCACCGCCATAGTTTCTGGATGATTCCCCCATCCCAGGAAGACTGGCAGGGACACTTCCAGCTGCAGGAGCAGGTATGTTGCGAGCTGGTCGTTATCCAGGCAGGAGCACTGGTCACAGGCAGCAAGCCTGGATGTGGTGTTGGCCCTGGAGCTGAACAGAGCAGAGGGGTGTAAAACACAGGAGAGGCTTTGCCTGGTGCCTGGGGAGTTTCTTGTTTGAGAAGGGGAGTCCTGAAAGTCCTTAGGTTGCAGGGAGGATGCACCAAGACATACCAACCTGGCTGGTCTGCAGCTGCCTGCTGTCCACACTGGGCATGTCGCCAACTTTGGAAAGAGCTGATGCTGCCTTTTATAGAACCTGTGCCTTTTGCTCATGAAGTAAAAGGGCTGGGAAAAGGCCAGCACAGGGGTTGTGCTCTCAGCAAACAAGGGCTCTGAGTGGTAGATCTCAGCTGTGGGTGCTGATTTATTGCAGGGGAGATCCTACCGCTGCATCTCCCAGAGGCAGGTGTTACATCAGAGCTGAAACTAAGAGTTGTGGTTCCTGGCAATCCTGGCATTTGCCCCCATAGACACTCGAGGTTGTAAGTGTCTGCCCACCATTCCTTTAGAGATGGAAATCACAGCTTGGGAAAGATCCTTTGAACTTCATCTGCTTATGATAACACACAAGCATGGCTTCTCCAGCTGACTGTCCCCAAACTGCTAACACCACAGCACACAGCTCTACTGTTTTTAGCTTCCTTTTATTTTAGGTTCATTTTGTTTTAGTTAAGCAACTGCAAACTGGCTGTTATTTTCACTCTGAAGCAGGGGAAAGCAAAAATTTTCAATGTTTATCAAGGCTCCCCCGACTGCTGCAGCTCTCCAAACGATCTGGCTGTGGTGGGCTAGTCTTGAGTGGCAGCAGCTTTGGAAAAGTGTGGGAACCTCCTGTCTGCACCAACTGAAGCTTCATGGTGCGTAGTCTTCTAAGACAGACCCAAGGCTGTGACTGCTCCAGGCTGTTAATCTGGACAAATGTTTTCCAGGGGCAGGGGGTTCCTTTCTTCCAAGGTCTGGGAGCCCATGATGCCAGGAGCCCTTTAGTCATGGTGGTGTGAGTCATTCCTAATCCTCCCCTGCCGTTGTAAGCAATTATATTTTTCCTTCTCTCTCTGTTGTCATACCAAGGGCTTAAGGCAGACATGCCTGCTGTTACTAGTTAAATGCAAGATTTACCCACCAGTCAGGAGTAAGAGCAGTGTGGTTCCACTCTGTTTACCAACTCCATGACTACTGCGGAAAACCACTCTGATTTTCATGCCTGCTCCTTCTTCCTTATCAACCCAGAGGTGGCTAGGACAAATGATTACAGGAAACGGCTAATATTACACATGTGCTACCAACTCTACTTTTTAAATTAAAACCAAACAAAATTTAACCTGACACAATGCCCAGGAAGGACATTGGCGTTGTTGAAAGACCATTAAACTTTAGAGAAGATGAGTTGCAGAAAATGTTACCTAATCAATGTCAGCTACCCCTGGCCTGCTGGAGACCAGGTAAACCTCAGCAAACATCAGCAGCTCCGTGTGTGAACAAAAGGACTATTTCACTAGTTAAACACTTACTTTAAACTTGATAAAAGTTGTGTGGTGGCATTTTCTCAGAGGGAGAGAAAAATCTTTCATGATCATGTTTTTCCCTGGCATTTTGGGGGGTTTGCTAAACTGGCTATCAAGCCCCGTCTAAGAGCTGGACAGATTACGGTGGGGGGTAATTTCTGTTTTGCATAAGTGTTGCAGGCTTTTTGACTTACACAGCACCTTTAGACTCAGGCTGTCATTGCATGCTCAGGAGCTTGAAGCTCTCCCCAGCTGGACCAGCAGGAACTGAGGTAGGACTCAGGAGGGTTATAGCCAACAGGAAAACCAAACAGCTCCTCCGGAATTAGCCCAGACCTCTGGAATTAGTCTCTGAGTAAAGAGTAACTCACATTTGAAGTGTAATATTTAACTCAAGAAACAGCCTTAAAACACCATGTTGAACAAAGGAGTAACAGAGAACTTTATTAATGACCTTTATTTGTGTAGGAACACAACGGTCAGTTGGTTTTAGGACCGCCCTCACCATCTTAATTACATCTACACCCCATGGTAGGTTGAAGAGTAAAAACCAGGAGTATTTTACCAGGTACTGCAGTGGAGTTGGGAAATGCTGCAACTGTTTTCCTTATGTTAGGAAAACTCTGTGTTATACCTGTGGGTTGTAGTATTAGTTGGAAAAACAATAAACATTAACAAATACATAGAAACACTGGGACAGGGGAGACACAAACACCGGGTGTTTGTAACTTAATCTTGGTGCCCAGATCAGAATCACCTGATTTATGGGAACAGGCAACTCTTACCAACTGCAGCTTTACAGATTTGGGCCCCTATTATTAGCTACATTTTTTTTCTGGAAAATCATTCCTATAATTAGTGGAGACATTTGGGGATTTTCCAATGATTTTGGGTTTCCTGACATTTCTTTCAACTTGGCCTTCCCTCAGAAAGGAATGAATTTTAGTGAATAAAAAAGAACCAAAAGAAAATGTGGTGCAGGGAAGTAAAGGTGGATGCAAATTTTCCCAGTTTGACACTCCCTAAGTGAACATTTTCCTTCTAGCTCAAAACAATAATTATTTTTGAAACATTACTTGAATTTTGAGTTATTTAAATACAAAAGAAAATAAAGCTATTTGATACAATTGACACAGAACTTTTAAATGAGATCCAACCCAATTTGGTCATAATTATTAATTTAATACTATTTTACCTTGGGCTTGGGCCAGGGAAGGCTTTTACAATCTCAGGCTCCTACAGAGAGGGAAAACCATCCTTGCTTTCCACATACTCAAATGTTTCCAGCTCTTCCTTCAGTTCTCCTGCAGCCAGCTATAGATACATGGGGGTCACCTTTGTCAATTCCCATCCAGGGTGAGTGTGGCCAGGTAGAAAGCTGAAATGGAGACATGTTTGGCCCATTTCTCCTGGCCTTTCAGCTGAAAGCCTTATGCCTGTGGTAGTGCACTTCCCTTTGGGTTTAAATTATGTAGCAGCCACCTGCCTTCTGTCTGAAGGTACTGCACTGTTCCAACTTACCTCTTATCACATCTTCATTTCTAATCTGCTAGATGGAAATGGTGTTTATCATCACGTTTGACTCAACTGGCAAAATTTATCAAAGTGCATCCGTCGTTGGTACATCCTGATCAATAAATATGATAACATCCTAATAACACTGAGCTAATGCTTCTAAAAGGATTTACCCATATCTGCCAACTTCATTAAAAAAAAAAAAAAAAAAAAAGTCTCCTGGTAAAGGCTCAGCAACTTCATTTCAAGGGCTGAGTGTCTGCTAGCAAAAACATTCACTGTTTTGTTGTTGTGTTTGGGTTTTTTTCTTCTTTCCTCTCATAGAAATTTGATCAAGAAAACCTGGCAGTGGGAACACACTCTGTTTTCAATCGCATTGTGGCTGATTGGGAATAACATCCCTTTGGCACCGTAGCACAAAAAATATGCAGGTGGTTTAAGGGTCTCAGCCTGCAATCTGTCTCCTATCAGGAGAAGATTGGACAAGGACTGGTGGCTGTATCATGAGAAGGTTTAATCTGCTTTTCTGAAGAGTGAGGAATACTTCTGGTTTGTTTAAAATCAAAGCCAGCAGAGATAGTAGGAGTGAAGCCAACAGCTGAGGTTGAAAAGCAGGAGGAAGGAGAGCAGATGCAGGCATTAGCCCAGCCACCAAGTCACCATCCACAAGCCTCTGGAGCAAGACAGTCTGTGATGTGACCCCACGAGGAGGGAAAGGCAGGGGCAGCCTTGCACCAGACATCCCTGGTACCTGCAGGAGGCAGCCCTCAGGTAGGGAAAAACAGCACCAAGCACTCTGTTCTCAGTTACACCCATTTACCACTTTGGGCCTTTCAGCTCCATGAAAATCTAGGCTACAGTCTGTCCATCAAGCAAAATGTACACATAGTGGCAATAAAACACATCTAGTATCTGGAAGACTCATACCACAAGGGCTTAATGACCCTACTGGCAACTTTCCTTCCCCTTGTGCCGCATGCAAGCAACCCAAAGGTTCTGGTATGTGCTTCCTCTGCCTCTGGGAACAGATGATGTTCTCCTTCCTCCACCTTCTCCTCGCACTTTGCTCCAGATGTGGGACATTACAATCTAATCTCTAAGTGCCAGCCATGGTGCACTCTTCTCCCTCCCCACCTTCACTAAGACATTTACTTATTTCCCAGCCTAAGAGAACAGTGCCATGATTATGCCTCTTTCAATAGAAATGTTCTTTTGTGCAAGCTCTTTCCAGCATCAGTGTCTTGGTGGCTGATGCACAGACCTTTCCAGCAGCAGGACTCAGCCGTGGCCAGCAGTTTGCTGGCTTATTTTGAAACAGGGATGAAGATGAAGCCACCTGTAGTGTCATAGCAACCCTTCCCAGCAGCTCACCTCTCTTAGTTCAAACCAAAGCCACCTCCCTGGCTGACAGATGAGGTAGGAAACTGCTCATCAAATCAAAAACAGGCTGAAAGCACTTAAAAACTGTTTACTCAGATAATCTGCAGCTGTGAATTTAGCTTGCCAGTGATGCTGCTGTTGTTCTGCCAGGTGCTTTGGAGGAACATTTGTATGGGGCTGTGCTCTTTAGGGTGGCTGGGGATAGCTCATTTGCTTCCCACAGTCTGTCTTGGTTTCCTGAAACCCTGGGCACCCTGTCTCAGACTTGAAAGCCGGGGGAGGGGGGGGAAATGACACGACTCACCAGGTCACTTCCCCCTTCAAGAATGGGGGTGGCTGTGTCATTTGTATATCTACACTTCAAGGCAAATCCAAACCAGTGGCATTTCACACAGGGCTGTAAACTGATGGTTCGGGAACTAATGATAAAATGGCTCAGAGGTACGTGCTTGATTTGAGTTCTGCTGTGTGGATAAATGTCCGTGTTAAAAGATGTAAGACTTGACCATCCCTGTTGTAGTAGTCATATAGGAGCTAAATCCTGGCACTGGCAATCGTCTGGTGAGATCTCCAGGCTTCAGATCCTCCTTATTGTTACCATTATCACAGGGTGCCTGTATTTGGTAGTTCTGCAGGTACTGCACGTGTGCTATCAACTCCCATGATGTAGCTGTTTGCCCCTGAACACACCTAGCCCAGATTCACAAACCTCATCTTGCTTTCCCTTGTGTCCAGTGCCTGCTTTCACCCACGGACCAGGCTGCTGAGGGTGCTGCCTGTGCAGCTTGCAAACACAGAAAACATGGGGAAGGGCTCTCAGGAGGTCGTCTGGTCCAATCCCTAGATCCAAGGAGGTCAAGCATTGGCACCTTCAGTAGTGACTCTGACTCATTAATCTAAGTTCTGCACAGAGGGGCAGAGAAAAGTATCTTGAAATCTATTTTAACTTCAAATGTGATTAAGGCCTTTTCTTATAAAATAAGAAGTAGTTTAACTTTTTTTTGGGGGTGGGGGAGGAGGAGGGGGGAGCAGTTTCAGAATGCTTAATTTTGGGGGAAGTGTTTTGTTTTGTTTAAAGCACTGTCAATATTTCTTCTGTGGAAATGTTTGTCATTGATACATTATTTTGTAACACGTAAGTAATATACTATATTGTGGGAATTGTTAAAAATAAGGCTGGGAGGCATCTCAAAAGAGCTCGTGTCCAATCTCTGCTCCAGGTAGGATTATAGAATGACAGGGGTTGGATTACCACCATCTAAGCAGTGTGTGATTATCATCTAACCTGCTTCCCAAAATCTCTGATGATCTTCCCATGCAATTTACTCCACCCTGTAATACCCTTGCAGTCAAAGGTGCTTTTCTAAATGAATGCCTAAATTTCTCACACTTCTTAAGAACTTGTTAAGCATCATTTGCCAGGAATAATTCAGGCAAAACTTCCTCCTACCTGAGGGTAGATAGAAAACTTGCTTTGCAACATGTAAAAAAAGTGTAACTGCAGGCTGCTTTAAAAAAAAAAAAAAAGAAAAAAACAACCAACTAAAATTTGCGGTTTCCCATCTTTGTTGATTCGTATTAGCTTTGTCATCATCAACCTTTGGCGTCAAACGATGTAAGAAGCTCCCGTCCTCCCCTGCTCCTCCTGTCCGTAGTTTACCAGCCCTTCACGCCGTAAAGTCGGTTAAACAAGTTGCGGTTTAATCCCTTCCAGCCGCCCCTGCCGCCCCACCGGCCGAGGGCCAGGCGCTACCAACCACCGACACGCATCGTGACTTGCGCTCCGCTTGATATATCACAGCGTGATAACAGGTAAAACTGCGATGTGGAGCGTGGATCGGATTACAAACTCCTGACCGGCCGTGGGATCGAGGAGAAATTCCTGGAGGTGGGGGGAGAGAGAGAACAAAAAGCCTTACAGCGATTTAAAATGGTATATTGGGAACTAAAAAACTGCAAACCACCACCCCAAAAGCAGCAGTGGCCTTGCCCAGGGAGGAGCCGTTTCTCGGCACCGTCGGGGGGGCGATGCCGGCCCCGCGCTGCCGGCGAGTAACGGGTACGTTTCCGACCCGACGGGGCGGCCCTAGGGAGAGGGCGGCCGGGACCCGTCCGGAGGCGGGACCGGCGTGGGGGGTGGGAAAGGGGGGGGGGGCGCCGTCGGCGATGCCAGGGTCGGCGGGAGGGAGCCACGCTTCTCGGCGGGCGCGGAGCGGCGGCCCCGGAGGTGAGGCGGGAGGCCGGGGCTCAGGGCCGGGCTGCGGGGAGGGCGGCGTACCCCGCGACGGCGCCAGGGCGCGGCGGGGGGAAGGCGGGTGTCGGGATTGCCCGTGAGCCAGGGCTGGATGTCTTCGTCTTCCATCCGCGCTCGAGGAAATGTGTGTTTTTCCACGGGGGAACTTTTCTGTTAGCGGAGCGAGTGCCCGGCCACCAGCCGCCCTGCGCACAGCCCTTATCTCTAGGTTGGAGCCGACCTGCCAGCAGGGCGACGGGTCCGCTCGCCTCGTTGGGCTTCCAGACCGGGGAGGCGCGGGGTGGAGCTGGCCTAGCAGCCGGCCTGCCCTCGGCCGGGACCCCCGGGCAGCTCTGAGCTGGTTCCATGTGGCTGCCATGTGCGATCGGAGCTCTGCAGATAGAATCATCCACGGTCTGGGCAGACAGGGAGGTCTCCCTCCCGGTGGTGGCTCCTCATTTCGGCTGAGGTTTCAGCAAGGGAACTTCTCTGTGTTCCCTACAGAGCTTTGTGAGGGTTTCTGCTGTGCAGCCATCGCTGCCGGAGGGAGCTGGTGAAGGTGCAGATGAATATAGCAGCTGTGGGGAAGGGAGCTACACGTGCAGCGTGTGTGTGTGCAGCAGACTGAAAGGGCCTCATCCTGCTTGAGAAGGACGAGCCAAACACTGAAGCTGTGGGTCCAGGGGAATGGCAGCAGCACAGTGGGGGGGGACGAAGACAAAAGGGTCAGATGGGATGGAGAAATGTGGAATTCCTCCCTGCCAGTGCTGCTGGGCTGGCTTGGGTGAGAGGGTGGAAAGACAGCAGAACTGGTGACAGGGGAGGGTGTGGTTGGCCTGTTCCAGTGTAGATATGACTTGAAAAATGTTGGAGTCTGAACAGGGATGAGCTCTGAGGACGAATGATGGAGATTCACACTAGAACTGTAGAAACGCTTGCTGTGCTGAGAGGGGGAAGAAAGCCCCTACAAAAGAGGCATAAGAAATTACATAACTCTTGTAACTGTAACAACCTAAAACTAGTAATGCTGCTGAAAGAAGGTGTGTTTAGAAGCTTTGGCTAAGAATGAACTATCCCACTTAAACTAACATGTTGTTTCCTTATGTCTCAGAGGTTGCTCAGAATAGACTGGGTATTTCTTAACCCTGAAGAAACCCTCTCTAGCTCTGCTGGGTTTGCAATAGTATGCATGGGTTTTGTTGCTGCGGAAGTCAGAGGAGCTAATCTTGCAGGACTCAAATTTTCTCTTTTTGGTTCTTACCGCAATTCCAGCAGCATCTTGAGGCACAGGCTCTGTAGGAGGAAGCACTGACTAGTGAGTCATACGTGAAGGTCCTTTTCCTCTTCACATGTCTCTAATTTGACAACACAAAAAATGGCAGTTGTCCTTGAGGCCCAGGGAGTGTGATGCTGGAATGGGTATGAATAACAATCTGCCCACCATGAATTAGTTTTAGTTGTGTAGTGCAGGTAGCAGCTGTTAGCTATGCTCCAAGTTTTACTTCGTACAGGATTTCTGCTGGCTCTGAAGGCATTGGCTGTCTCCATCCAGCAGAGGCTCTAATAAAGTTTTTCCTGCTCAGGGCTATCACAAGGCCAAGTTCTGGACTGTGAAGGCCTCAGCATACAATTTGGTGTTACCATGGAGCTAAGTTTGGTGATAGTAGGAGGATGCAGCCTCTTGCCTGCCTGCTCTTGCATCTCTCTCTGTGACAACATTTGTGCCTGTCCCACCCTGCAGTGGAGCAAAACCAGTTCTGTGAGCTAAACCAGTAAGAAAATCAAATCCTTCCATAGAATTGGCCTTTTGGTGCTTTAGCTTTCAGGGCCAGTCACAATAGGGTCAGAGGCATAACAAAGAGGAGCCTGAGGAGAAAGGGAGTGGGACTACTTGCTTTAGCAACAATTAGCCATTGCTTTGGTTTTGTCTTGTCATCAGCAAATACTTTGGCAAGAGGTACTTATGAGTAATTCTACTTCCATCTTACTTTTGTTGTATTTGTTTGGTCATTAGTGTAGAGAGAAGCTACTGCCAGTCATGATTACCATATAAAACCATACAGATGTGTCTCTTCCATATATAGAGGAGAGATCAGACAAGTAGTGTATAGCTGCTATCAGCTCTGGTGGACCAAGTTCCAGTATGTGATGGCAAGAGAGACGGGGGACACCCCTCTTGTCTTTACTGGCAGCCCCTCAGTAAGTCAGTGTAGCTGTACTATCATTTAGCTCTTTAAGGGTTGTGCTTCACGTGCTTGTTAAAAGCTTGGACTGTGTCTTCTGTCTTTGAGATCCTTCTCTCTGATCTTATCTGGGGGTGGTGTTTTTTCACAGGCACCCTTGACTATATAAACACTTAAAACTCTTTACATTGCTGGGTCATTCAGATCCCAGAACAGATTCACAAATCTTATTTTGGCTAGTGCTTTCCCTGGGGAACAGGTGACGTGTTACCAGCAAACTTATTTTCTCATAACTCGCTTCTTCGCTCATCTCTACTGGCTTTTACAATTATCTTAACCTGGGGCTGGGAGCTCTGCCTCACAGTTTAAAGGTCTGGTAGAACTTCGGAATATGGCATTGTGAATCAGTCATTCCTCTGTAAGTGAAGGACTAAATATAATCATGTTAGTATTTAGAGTCTTCCAATAAAAAGGAAAATGTTCACGCTGTGGTTTTGTATAATTTCACAAAGCCTCCCATCTGTGCAAGACACAGGGGTTAGTATCTCCTGATCTTTAATATGTTCAACCTTGCATTGGCTCTGTCAGATAGGAAAGTGTTTCTTCTATGCTCACAGGAGGAAGGTTGTGCTAGAGACAGAAAAATAACCCCTGAGATCCTTGAAGAAATTTAGACATTGACTTCTCTGTCAAGTTGGAGGTAGGATTTTATGCTTCAGTTTTAAGTGACCTGTTCCTTGGCCTGTAAGAAACCTGTTCCAGAGCAGCCAAATAGAAATCCTCTGAATCTTTGTGTAGTCTGCCGTTGGACCATTTTTTTTCTTCATCATGTCTCTGGATTTTAAAAATGGATAAAGTGTCATCCAGATTAGGGGAAGGGAACCACTATGGGTTTGCCTCTTAGGTGTGAAGTGTTTAAGCATTAGTATGCTCCGATACATTGTATCTCTTCACTTGTTAATGCTGCTGGATGCCTGGTGACATAGGACTTGTAGGACAGGGCAGCATCTTCTGTGCTTTCTCTGTGTTTTATTAAGACTTGCTGTGAAGCCCTTGCATAAGCTTGTAGGCAGCAGTAATGCTGGTGACTAACAGGATTTGCTTGCTTTCTGACCCTACACAGTTCTGACTTGTGCTTCCTTGTAGTCTTATCGTATGTGCACATCCTTCCAAAGAGCTGCTCCTTTTCTAGCCATGTGATGTTATTTTCTTGGGCTGTGAGGATTAAAATAGTGTTTAGACTTACATTTAATACAGTTTCCAGCCCTATTATACAGTGAGTGTGCATGGCTTTCTACAAATATGAAGTAATAGGAAACTACTCTTTGAAAGCTGTTGGTGGCAAAGAGCTGTATCAGTTTGCTAGGTGATCTACTGCTAGCATCTGTCCCTTTTGTTTGTGCCCTTTCCAGCTGCTTTCCACAGCCAAATTCTACCTTCTCTCTTTTTTTTTTTTTTTTTAAGTATTGATGAGGGATTTGTGTGGTCTGTTTCTTAAAAGCTAAGAGCCGTGAGGTACAAAAGAAGAACCTAAATGCTAAGCTCTAAAAAAAAAACACTGGAAAACTTTTCTTAACAGGGTTCTGAAGAAGATGCTCCTGTACTATTTTGGGTGGAAAGAGAGATACGAGTCTGACTACATGCTGTAGCTGGGTTTCTGATTTTGCCAGTCTTTACTGAGTCTCTACTCAGGTCTATCCTTAAATGCTTCTGCTCCCCTTTGTGCCTCCAGTGTCATTGGCATGTTTTCTCACTCCACCATGTGTTGCATTGCTTGGTGCTCCCACCAGGATGAAAACCTTCACCATTCCATTCCCCAGGGACCTTAGTTTGGGCACAGTGGAGCCCAGCATCCTGACACTACACAGCATTATCCCAGCAGTATGATGGGGAGGTGTGGGGGGCACTGGTGAGTAAGGGGGATGGGCAGGCCCTCCCCAGCCCATGCCAGGCCCCGTGAGCTGAGTGGAACAGCCCTGGTGTGCACTGGGCTCAGCTGGGAGCTCCACGTGAGGCTCAGCCACAGGGGTGAGGCAGCTCTGGGGTCAGTCTCTGAGGCAGGGTCTGAATCAGTGGGGTACAAGGCCAGATAAAGGCATGGCTACAATGTCAGGGGCAAGAGTTTAAAAGTTCTTCCCCATTCCTTGCCTGTAACCTGACTGACTCGTACAGCACCGCCTTCTCTGTTGAGCAATTCTGTCTTCTGTCCTGCCTCACAGCTCAGGATTTCTGAGCTGGTGATGCTTGCTCTTGCCATCTCCCATTCCTGAAGCCATCTTGTCTAGCTACTGCTCTCCAATGTCCTGTGCTGGTCTCAAAGGCCTTGGCAGAGTGGGGAGAAAGGTGTGGAGCAGAGCAACAGGGGGAAGGATGCACCTACAACAAGGAAGTGAAGGGGGTACAGCCTACTGTGAAAGACT
The DNA here is from genome assembly GCA_024611175.1 of Megaceryle torquata. Taxonomy (NCBI): domain Eukaryota; kingdom Metazoa; phylum Chordata; class Aves; order Coraciiformes; family Cerylidae; genus Megaceryle; species Megaceryle torquata. Next base: position 5,088 of record JANIJG010026129.1, on the reverse strand, counting down.
GTTGGACATTCAAAAAAAAAAAAAGAAAAAAGAAAATGAAAGGTCTGCTTTGAATTGCTACGGACTTTTTGAGTTGGAGGACAGGTTACAACTCCTATATCACTGGGATGCTGTACTCTACAACTGGGTCTGCTGGCCAGCTGTACAATATCTAGTGCTGGAGGCTTTGCAGTATGTTCTGCTGCTGTGTCAGGTGCAAGTAAATCGTTCATGAAATAGGCATAGAAATCTTGTGAATGCACCAAGTTACAGTGTTTTATGAAGCTTCACTAAGAACTACTCAAGATCACTTGAGATCCATGCAAGTACATACAGGGGCTTATATTTTAATAGTCTGAAGACTAGCAACAGCTTTTCATAAAGTTAAGAAGAAAATTAATTTTCCTGGGGCTCAGATGTCCCCAGGCAGATGAGGTGGGTGAGGGATGAGGAGCAGGTACCCACCAGAGGTCCCTCCTGCCCAGTGCCCAGCACCTTGGTGGCCTCACCACAGAAGTGCTGCTCACACCTACAGAGCTCCCTGGGAGGCTTTGGGAAAGCTGCAAGTCAGAAATGACACTGCCCCTTCAGCCCTGTGTTTGCTCGAGCGGTTCAGCCCGGTATTTGTTTGAGCAGGCAGTTACTATTTCAGTTTTAGAAAATGCAGCTCTTGCTCAGGTAGCTAAATTCTCTGTGTGATGCCGTGTGGAGTGTGAATCGCATTGGGTTTTAGAAGGAGTGCATTCAGGGAGGTTGCATATAATCCTGATATGCACTGGCTGAGCTAAGTGCAAATAGCATGTTATCATCAAGTGTGCAGAAGTGAAGAGAATCCAATGCGCTATCGCTTAGTGTTCCATACGTGCAGCATTAGTATTGGGGGAAGCCTTTAATAAGCAAGAAACTTCAACTGAGATTCAGGTTGTGTAAAAAAGTCAAGGCATTTTACATGTGTTAACTATGCTACCTGGTATAATTCCCTTTGGAAAAGCCACCTTGGATCCCTCATAGGCCGTGATTGTGTGAATGGCTTTCTACAAACTGACTTGCATCTGCTTCCATACAATCTGTAGCAGGGGGACAGAACCAAAAAGCACAGCACCAAACAGGAGTCGTTTGTTCACCTTTCTGCTGCAGGCTGCCTTATTCTGAGTATTTCTAGAAATGTCTCTTAACTGTAGCTCTCCACAACACAGTGATAATCTGAATTGTTACTATTTCTGTTCTTATAAGCAAATTGGCCAAACTTGAAAGAATGAAGGAATAAAAGCGGAGGAACAGTGCAGAGCAATGTTGTATATGGTCTTTGGACTGAAAGATGCTTTGATAATTTCCATGCTCTGTAGATCTAGTTTTCTCCTAATTTGTTCTTGATGAAAGCTTTGCAAACTATTTTTTCATTGTGCTTGAAAGGAAGGAAATACGTATCTTAGCCGTTCTGAAACACAGTAACTGGAAACTGACTTATGCAAACTTTCAGTGACTCTTTGTTTTGTTTTGTTTTCTGGTTCTACTTACCTTAATACCAAATCTATTTGATGGCAGTTACACCCACTGGTTATTCATAATTCCCTTAGTTCTAGTTTCAAGCTTAATGTATTTTTGTTGCACCAAACATCAAACTCCTACCTTTACAATTCTCTTTTGACACTAGTTTGAGTTTTTCTTGGGACTTATTTTTCCAGCAGCTTTTAGAGGAGAAGCTTTAGGTGAAGCCCTAAAAAAACTTATGGCTTTCCAATAAAAAGCAAGGGCTATAACCTATTGGCAGAGAGGAATAGAATTAAGGATCTGTGAAGAAGAAGCATGAAGACTCTGGATCTTTTCTAATGTTAATCTGGGAAAACATCCTGGACTCAATATGAGGGAGCATATTTAACAGACTGTTTGAAACCAGCACTTTACCTGACCCATGCAGAAATGTACTAAACTAAATATCACCATCAGTGAATTGCAGTCCTGTCAGCCCTGTGGAAACTCTTGAATGGCATGCTCTGTGCCTTCCTGAGCCAGCAGCATGTTGCTTCAGCCATGGTTAACTAACCGTCAGGGCTGAAATAGAAGGAGGTCTGGCAGCCTGCAAAGGCCACTTTGTAGGATGGATGTTGTGATTGATGCTGGATTGTGACACTGTCCTGTACAGAAAGTACTATACTAAAGGTACTTTAAAATAACAAGTGTAATGCTTAGTGAGTGCACCACAGTAAATGAACTCAACAGATCTGTCCTCTGCTTTATGAGAAAGTGCAGCCTGCATTCTGTGAGGGATGATGTGGCTCCTTTAAAGTGCCTTTTTCTGACAGGGTCAGGAAACTCCCTTGCTCAGAACTTACTAATGTTTGCTTTGCTTTTTAGACACAAAGCGCTTCTAACGTAAAAACACGAGTGAATTTAAGCAAATGCAACTGCCTGTTTGCATTGGTGTGTCATTTCTGTGCTTGTGGTCATTTCCTCTTGCTTTGTTTCATCAACTGAAATTACTAGATGGGACTTCAGCAGTGTATCACTGTCAACTATCTTGTAGCTTCAGATAGACTTCAGCAGACGTTATAAGAAGAAATGAAACTTTTGCTTCATCACTAGAGGTCCTTGCACTGCCCTGGAGCAGTCTGTGGTTTCCCTTGTGCTTACACTGTTGTTGCTGAAATAGCTCATGTAATCTGCTGCACTTCTTTACTGCCCGAGGTACTCTTCAGCTGCTGAGTACCTTTTAAAAGAAACTAAACTGGGGTATTGCTATTTCCTCACTCTTCACAACAGAGAAGTGTTGAGGGAGCAGTAGTGCTCTCCTACCTACTCTCCCCCAGTTTTGTGCTTCAGTTGAGCTGTTCTGTGGAAGCTAAACCATCAGAAAAACTTGACAGTTATTTTGTGCTTTGGCACTTTCCAAAGTACAGCTTTCTCAAGAAGGTCCAACATCAGCCAGTTGCAGGTGTTCATGAGGGGTGATCTTTGAACCAGCTGCATAGGCAAAAACCATAGCACAGATGCAGTTTTATTTGCAAACCCCTATATTCAGGCTGTAGAAGATATATTGTGGGGCACAGCTGGAGTAAACTTCTGCCATTGATGTGCTGTTTCTGCAGGGTGTAGCCATCTCTTTCCCCACCCCCAAGCTCTGCTGGTATGCTGGTGCAGTACTGCTAGCCCAGCAATAACTATGCCATGTACTCTCAGTGTAATGTGGTTAAAAAAATGTCACTCCCTCTCTCTTCTTCCTTCCAAACGCAAGTGGAATGATAAGAGAAGAGGGAGTAGAGATGGCAGGGTCTTGCCATTTTTGTGCAGCTATATGGAAAGAAAGTGTGTGTTACCCTCTTAGAGCCTAAAGGAAACCAGAGGGTATGGAGGGGAAGGGCAGCTCATCGTGATGTAGCTGTTCCCAAGCAGGCCACTGCCCAGTGATACCAGCCAGATGATGTGTCATTGTCTACAGGTAGAGTAGAAACGCTCCAGCACAGTCTCTGAGAGACTGAAGTTGTGTTGAAAGATCATAGGATGATAAGTCTTTTGTTCAAAAAGAGGAAAAAAGTGAGAGAAAAAATTATCAGTGATTTTTATTTTTTTTTTACAATTGAAGAATGATTAATCTGAAATGGAAAATTATGGTCTATTATTAAGCTGACCTGTAGCTGTCTGTAGCAGGTATAATGTTGTTCTCTATTAGATTCTGCACATTTTTGGTTTGTTTCATAAAATTCTATTTTTACATTTGGATTGTATTGATTGTGTTTCTTTTAAATTAGGTAAACTTTTAGTAAAAGGGAAATTAGGATTAAAGAAGACTCTAAAAGGTTTTGCATCTTTCAGACTTTTTTTTTTTTTTTTTTCTCTAAAGAGAATATTCCTTGTGAAATTTTACTGGATATTTTGGTGTGGTGTTTTTTCTTTAAGAGCCTGCCACCACCTTGACTCTGCAGGCTTTGAGGAAGGCACTGTCAAATTGATGATAATGCTTTTCAATTAGCCCGTGCATTGACACACCTTACTTTGGACTGTGAGGTAAACTCAGCTCTACTCTTCCATCTGTTGCAATGTTTATTTTTAAGGTTAAATCTACATTTTGGACTTCAGAGATCTAAACTTGGGGGCTGGTCAGGACAGTCACAGTAGGCTTGTAAAAGAGAAAAGGCACTGGGTATCCCTGTTCAACTGCCTGACAGGAGGGTATACAGGTGTTCCCCTACACTTGAGCATATTGCTAGAGAAAGTCTCGCTCTTGGGTAGAATAGGTGGGAAAAGAGAGAATGTGTCTTTTGAAGACAACTGTTGGACTGAAGGCTTAACAGTCATAATGTTCCATTCTCTTTGACAAAGTGTGGTTATAAACGATGAATGATTTTTTTTTTTTTTTGTAACCAGTGAAGGAAACTGTTAAGTACTTTAAAATTAGAGGCTTAAATATAAAATGAGCATGGTCAAGAACAGAGGTGCTGTGGGAAGGAACATAATAAACACTGCCGTGTTGTGGAACTTTGTGACAGGTATGGGACACAGAGTGGTTATCGAGGAATAAGTATCATTCTGGGAGCTGAAATGTCTTGATGGGAACGGATTATAGCACTGGGGTTTTAGATGAGTTCTCAGTTTTGGGGAGGGCTGGCAGGTGGTTCTCCTCTTGGTAAATGAAAGGCCTCAGAAGCAGCTGTCCCATTCACTGGCAGGTGTCAAGATCATTAGAATGGCAGCAAATGGGAGGGCAAAAGTGAATCTAACATCCTAGTACCTATAATTTTTCTAGTATATGTCTGATTTGAAAAGGACAGACTGATGAAGCGGAATAAATGCTGTATTTCCTGACAAGCACAGTATGTGAACAGGGAAGTAAGGGTCAGTCTTGGTTTGCAATAAATTGAGAGATTTGGCTTTATTTTGGTTTTGAACAATGTCATATACCAAATCCAACAGCTTGAGAGAGATGAGACTGCTGCTGCTCCGTATCCAGACAGTAGTGAGGCTGAAGATGTGTTCAGCAGGCACACACATGATAAGAACACCTATACACTACATGTATATCACAGAATCATTTAGTTTGGAAAAGACCCATGGGATCATCGTGTCCAACCATTCACCCTACTCTACAAGTTCACCCCTAGACCATATCCCCCA
>JANIJG010026128.1:23443-56361 GCA_024611175.1 Megaceryle torquata | reverse complement strand
GGGGACTCCACCCCTGCCCTGGGCAGCCTGGGGCAGCCCTGGACAACCCTGGAGGGGAAGACATTTCTCCTGATATCCAACAGAAACCTCCCTCCTCGCTCAACAGTGTGATCCCTGGGGCAGAGCAGTTGTTTTGTACATTAACTTTTCTGAACTGAAGACACTGAACAGTTTTGGGCTCTCGTTGACCCCTGCAGGAGGTGATCTCTGCTGCCATGCTCTGAGCCTTCTCTACCTGCTAAATCCTTTTGGGGTGGATTGACAGAACACAGGACTCCATCAGGATTTATACAGTGGCACAAGGATATTTTGTCTCCCCTACCACCCCTTCCAAAGGGAGTGCCACACAGCTCCTCCCCTGGCCTCTGGTACCACACAGCTCCTCCCCTGGCCTCTGGTACCACGCAGCTCCTCCCCTGGCCTCTGGCACTATCCAAGCGAAGGTATAAAGATGAGAAGGGGAAAATCATCTCACACTGATCATGTGGGTGCAATGGATAGTGCACAAGCAGCACACTTCTTACCAGAATGGCTAGGAAGCTGATCAGAAAGAAAATGAGGAAGATCCCAATGCCATAGAAATGCATCGCCCGGCAAACAGAGCCACTCAGGGTTTGCTGCTCGTTGGTGGGCACAGCTATTTCCGTGTGCATTAAGAGACATCTGTGAGGAGAAAGGGAAGAGCCTGAGCTCCTGCCATGACTCACCAGCAGCAGGGGTCTTCAGAGATGGGGGAAGCTTACCCGTGCTTCTGGCTGAAGTTCTGGTAGCAGTTACTGCTGTTGCCCAGGCAAAACACAGGCACCATGAGAAGAAAAGGGATCAGGCTAAGAGGAGAAAGAACAAGGGCAGTTACTAGTCATTGCACTTTGCTGCTCCCAGCACCAACCAAACACTACTTGTTTTTTTCTCCTGTCACTATAGAAGACTTAAAAATTGTGTTTATTGGCGCTGCTCTGGGAGAATATTTTATCAACTTCACTAATTTCTGCACTTCCATTCATGCAGGAGTCACATTGGTGAAGGGAGCACTGTCTGGAAAACTACGTATAGTTAATTAACTAACTTGGTTGGAGAAAGGCTCTCACATCCAAAACCTCTTACTCTGAGTTCGTTAGGTCTGCTGTTCCTGATGAGCTTTATATGAGTTTTAGCAAAACCTCGTTCAAAATAAGATGCAGAGATCGGCACGCTACAGTTTACCAAAACCACATCACTTGGCCAGAGAGAATGAAATCTTACCTAGAGGAGATCGTCGCTATTCGGCCCACGCAACTCGCATAATCTACAACCTGCAAAATCCAAAGGGCTTAATTAAATTATCATTTCCATGCAGCCACTGGTTCACAGGAACCAGCTCCCAGGGAGCCCTTTAGCGGCTGAGGGTTCTTCAAATACTGATTAATCCCCAGACTGAGCACAAATGTTTGTTCAACTTTGCATTGAATCAACACTGCCGAGTTCAGGCTGTGCTGCAGAACAGAATCGGCCGATGCTTCCACGGGCTAATTGGCTTGTCCTCCTTTAAGACCAGAAGGTTTGAGAACAATACTTGGAGCTGGACGTGGAGCAGACACTTGATGAGCTCCCTGGTGTGACTTACTCATCTTTATGAACTGCTTCTTGACTTCCCCTGGTCCTGCTCCTCAGAAACCTCATGTTCTGATGAAGAAACGCAGGTAATTTGGAGCATCCCGGTCTCTGCTCACCAGGAAATGTACTTTGGCAGCTGCCATCCACACACCAGCTACAACAATACAATGTGTGCATGGCCATAGCGGTAGGAAACTTATGGTAGGTGGTGTGTTTTGAACTGGGGGGTCTAGCAAGAGAGCAACCAGTTCTACAAGTGGATCCAAACCTTATGGACAAGAGCAATTGAAATACAGACTGATCTGCCCAGCCTGCTGCTCCCGAACCAACAGATGGAATATCTGGGATGCAAAATTTGCTGTGCAGAGCAAATCTCTGGGGAAGAAAAGGGCAATATATGGAATGGGGCTGATGGGCTCACTGGGAAGAGCCGCATAAGGAATCTGTCGTCTCACTGCAACACCTCAGGAGCCACACACTGGTGACAGCAATGGCAGCACCTCCCAGTTTAGCCAGGTGTGAGGATCAAAATAACTGCAAGGAGGGAATTTGGTCATGGGGTTTGTCAAGTGTTTGCTTAGCCTGCAATGCAGAGAGTATTTTTCTGAGTGCTATGTCCTTGTTCCTCAGTTCCCAGTGATTACACCAGCTCTCCAAAGGGCTTTTTTGTAAAGGCCAGTGCTCATGAAGTGAGGACTGGCCACTTCACAGAGCCAACTGGTCCTTTTATCATTAGTTCACTTCCGTCACACCTCTTAACTCAAACTCTTACAACACTCACTGTCGCTCTCGAGCGCTGTATGACACCCAGGGAGGATGGAAATGGTCAGTTCTCGTCTCCAGGCTGTCCAGGAACCCTCTGCTTTCCTGTCCCCTCTGCCATACACTGGCAGAAGACAGTAACAGCAACAAACCAGTTACTCAGCTGGTGCAAACTGCTCTTCTTCTAACTGCAGAAGAACTTCACCAATACTCAGTCTTGAGGTAGATATGCACCTCCCAAACCCCACCACAACCCCACAGTCAGACCTTGGTACCCAACAGCGGCTGCACATCAGTCCTATTCACCTGGGGGGGCATCCTGAAGAGGTTCTGATTGTATTTCATCTTTAGGTCCATGTACAGATGCCAGGTGTAGTTGACTGTGTATAGGAAAGAGGCCACATAGAACACCTGAGGAATACAAGCAGACAGCATTTCAGTCCACCAGTAAGAGTTCCTGTAGCAACTTTAGTTCATCACTGATGACCCTGAAGCCCATGGGCCAGAGGCAGGACGCTAAACAGCATACTAGACCACCAAAGTGGAATGTCCCTGCTCAGCCCCTGTGCTCACGGCCACTGGGTTGCAGTGGGACACCAACTGGGAAGAGCCAAGCAGAGGAGGGCTTCCCACCTTAGACCGCACAAAGGTAGCTTCACTTTGGCCCCAAACCAGAGACAGGAGAACTAATGACAGCAGGACTGTCTTAAAAATACAAATCTTTGTGACTCAGCTCATTTTTTTGATCCAAATCCTGGCAACAAAGGGTTGGAAGGCACTTAGACCCTCTCTATGCCATATCCAGTAGGAAACACAACAGAGGCACGGACGACTCTTAGATTTGCTTCTCACATAATAACCCCACTACACGATGAATTCACGGAAACAGCAAACAATAGTGTATTTAAAGAGGAAAGCGGGGGCAGAAAATATCTGCACTGAACCAGAGTTAACATCCTAAAAGCTCTTTCCCTCCATGGAAAAAAAAAAAAAAACAAACAAACCAAAACCAAAAAAAAAAAAAACATACCAAAAGAAGAGGAAAGAAAAGATACAGAACACTGTTCCCAGCCCATAATTCCAGTTTGAGGTGAGAGCAAATACCTTCCATTTCCTGTAAAAAGCCTCAAATCTTTCTTGCATTTCTTTCTGGTTGCCCAAGGCAGTAAAGTATAAACAGAGCTGCTTGATCATACTCTATATATGCGTGTGCTGGTTTGTTACAGGAAACACATGCTTCAGTGGCAAAGAGGAAGGGCTGGACAAGTTAATTTTTCTGTGGATTTGCTGGCCTTTGCCAAAAAGTCAAGCAGCACAGGTTTGCCACCTTGCAATCATCTAAGGGTGGGAAAGCAGTCGCTAAATAAGCTTGGTCTTCACTGAGGTTGCAGACATCCTCAGCTGATTCTGAAGAGGCTGAGCCCAAGGGGCTGCTACGTTGCAGCAGGAACATTGCAGTGAGTTTCCAGCTCATTAGAGAAGATTTAATGAGGGTTTGTTGCCCTTCAATTACTTCCAGGAAAGGTCATCCAAACAGTCCACAAAGATTGTTCTCTCACCGTTCAAAACACCTTAGAGAGGCTCACAGAATGTCAGCACTGCCTTCTCTTTTGGAAGAAGAAACCAAAAGCCACTTGGTAAAGTTTGCAGCAGAAAGCAAAGGGAATTCTGGTCTTCCCAAGCCCCAGCTCTGGGGCTGTGGACAGTCCTGCAGCACTCACCATCAGGAGATAAAGCAGGGGCTTGGAGACATGAGAGTCCCTCATTATAGCACTTCTGTGGCTCGCCATTGTGCTCAGCAGCGTGAGCAGAGCCTGCCAGGACGTTATTAGGCCACTGGAACTCAACTGGAAGAATGTGGGGGAATTGTGCAATTATAACCACAATCCCTATTCTGGACTTTATTGTTGTAATGCAAAGGCAAGGCAGGGAGGAGGGGAGAACAAAGTCAAGGGACAGCAGAAAGAAACAGTATTTACATTTAATATCAACCAAGAGTCTGGGACTGAAACAGGGCAAGTCCAAGAAACAAAGCAGTCTCCTCCTCTACGACACGGTACGGCTGTTGGAGGAGTTCCATCAATGCCTACCCATGGTTGTAAAGTGATGGGAAACAGGTCGCTGTCCTGCTCCTAAGGCAATCCCTTGAGAGCACCTCATCACGTGGACCGCAGTGTGAGTCTCTCCACGGGCTGCCATCTGCAAACACCACTGCTGAGCAGTCCCCAGCAGGTCCTCACCGTTCTCGTTCGGTGGAGTTTACAGAAGCAGCGCAAAGAAGCCGCGTATGTTTAGGAAACACCCGAGAATGCAACTCCTGTGACTTCCCCGCTCAGCACACGCAGAATGGGGCCCGGAGACATTTACCCAGTTCATTTGGTTACAGATCACTTATGCTCTGGAGAAGCTGCTGGTTAAACCTGTTATTGGCTCCTACTTATGCACAAGGTGTTCCCACCAGGCAAGGGCATTGCTGGGGTGTTTAGTAAGGAGGTGTCCTGCACCGTGTCACGTGCGCCGTGCGGGCACGGTTGCTATAGCAAGTGCTCCATTTGTTTTAATTTCTCCCAGAGCAAACAGCAGTGACAGCTCTCACCAGATTCAAGCCGGCTCTGCCACCCTGGCAGTCCTCCTGCTGGGGGGCACACAGGAGGAGCCTGGTGACCCTGTGGCTGATGTCAGGATGTGACAGGAACTCTGCACACCCCACCACAGCACCCTGACTGTCCCCTGTGGGGCTGAGGCAAAGGTGAGTTCTGTAAGGACTCGTCCAAGGGCAGCTCTGCCTACCCACCTTGGCTCCATCCCCAAGGCCAGCTCTGCCTACCCACCTTGGCTCCATCTCTTGCTGGTGTCCCTGAGAACATGGCCACAGGCTGGAAAAGCAAGGGCAGAAAAGAGCCAGAAATTCATGGGAACGTAGCATGCTCTCAGCTTCTCTGCTGAGAAATGACACTGTTTTGTCTCTATCCAACCTTCTTCTCCTCTAGCAGCACAGCCTGTCTTCTCCAGGCCATAAAAAGATCACACCAGCTTTAAAAACTGTCCCCCAGGCAAAACTGCAAGGTAAAGAGCTCAGAAACACCCTCAGTCCCTCATGCTCCTTCCACCTTCTGGCTCTGAAAAGCCTCTCCCAAGCTCTTCTCATTTTCCCCTGTACCATCATCTAAAAAAAGATCTTTGGGACTGTTCTGCATCATTCCCAAGTGGCCAAGTTACACACACCCCACTCTCTCCCCTCTCAACATGAACATGTTGCGGTGCTTCCACAGCAGCTCGAAGAAATCAGGAGATAAGCCGGGACTTGAACAGCTGCTCCCACCATCATGAGTATTACGGTTTTACCCACAAGAACAGCTGTTGAAACTGCCCTGGGCCCATCCCCAGACACACCACAGCATCAACGCTTCCATTCCATGCACACATGGGTGCTTCCCTGCCCTCCCCGAGGTCCATGGAGATCATCTCCAGCTCCAGAGGCTGCTGCTCAGCCAGGGTGCTCCAGTTCCCACCTGTGGGTACCACCAGGGAGCTGCTTGAGCCCACATGACACACACCAAAGCTCCCGAGAGCCACTTGCTCTTCCCAGGCAGGGTTCTGTGGGTCCTTTTAAAGGGAACTGTTAAGCCCTGGGGATCACCTCTTGTGAACCACTGCTCTGGCCCAAGCTTGGCCATACCCTGCAGAGATTTTTGAAAGCAGTGATTTGCAAAGCCTGATGCTGAACTGGGAGCTCAGCGAGACAAAAGCAAACTGTCAGGAAAACGGTGTTTCCCCCGTTCTACTCCAGTTAGGCTCCAGTGCACAAAATCAGCTGGAAAGCAGCCGAATCACTGGGGCATGGGGCTGAGCTTGCGCTGACAGAGCAGCTCCTGAGCATCCTCAGGATTGTCTGGGAGAAGATAGGGCCAGGCCAGCAAGAGCAGGGCTGTTTATATGAGTAATGTTGTAAATCTGAGCTCAAGTGAATCACAGAATGTGTCTGTTCCTGCCCGGGATGGAGGAAGCATAAAGAGGAATAAAAAAGCTGCCGTGTCGAGAGGCAAAGAGATCATCATTGGCACAGGTCCAGCAGGAAACAGATTAAGACCCATCTACTCACTTTACACAAGCAACCCGAATGCAGCAACCACAAAATCCCATGTTCTCTTTGCCTTCCTCATTGCCTCTCACAAACCACATCTACCTAAACCCCAGCATCGTTATCTCAATTTTGCAGGCAAGGTGAAGAGAGCTGATAAGCCAAGTTCACATGGGGAATTTCTGCCAAAACCCATCGAGAAACAGCCCCCAATGGCCATGCTCTGATCACCAGCAAGGCTAATTATGGCCAAGGGTGCACAGTAACAGCAGGAATGGTGATGCCGAGCTACTCACTTGTCCTGTCGCTTGCAGGTTGTAGCAGATGAGGTCCTGCTTGGAGGTTGGTGTGCTGTAGAGAAGTGCCCCAGCAAGCCAGCACATGCCCATAAATAGGTCAGAGAGGCTCAGGTAGAAAAGTGGACGAATCTGGGAAAAGTAAAACTGGTCAGCAGGTCTGGGTGACGGTCACAACACTCCCAGGACCATCTACAGCAGCTGTTTTACCCCAACATCTAAATAGGCTTTTGTCCCCCAGGTCTTCTGGTCGGGCAACATTCCTGGCACACAAACCCCTTGCTGATTCTTGCTCTCAGGAGCTGTTTCAATGCAGATACCCCACCCTAATCACCCTTTCTGTCCCTAGCCATGCCCCGGGATCCAAGAGCAGCATCAATTCTTGATAGAAAATATCTCCGAGTCCAGAATGGTGCAATGGCTGCAGAACGGGACAGGCTGGTGGGGAGAAGTGATGTTATTTATTAAATCAGCTGCGAGAGGAATCAAACTTTTGGTAAACGCTAACCTTGAAATAACTTGAAACAGACATTTTCCCCTACATGTTTCACATCTTTCTGGTTGGTGACTAAGGCTGAATCTGGTTTACATGCCAGATTAATTTTCACTCTGAGAACCATTAGTCTCCCCCCTGCGCACCGCGTCGTGCTGGAACAGCGTCGCGTCTCCTCTAATGGCAGTTTCCAGCCCATTTCCAGTTTGCATGCACTGGCCAAAAGGACTGTAAACACGATAGGAAAACATTTGTGCAAAATTCTGGCCAACATTCTTGTTGTTAGTGGGAGAGCAGACGCTCTGGAAAAGCAGCCTAATCATCTAGATTCTTAATTGCAGTCTTCAGTACCTAATTTGCAGTATTCTGGAGAGAAAATGATGGCTTTTTTTTTTTGTCCCCCCCCCCCGAAGGAAATTATAATGCTAAACACAGCATGGAAACATTTCAGAAGGCCTTGATTTTAAGATTTGTTTCAAGAAACTGAGATTTCTTTACCTCAGTATTATCCCTGAAGCCAACATTTGCCACTCGTCGCATTGTGTGATACTTGCCTTGCTCCCGAGAGCAATGAGGAAGAGCTTAGTACAACTGAGGAGGAGTAAGGTAGATCTGATCAAACAAGATCTGTCCTTAACAGCAGTTTGAGGGAGACCTGCCTGGGCTTCCTGGTCTCACTGCCACGCAGCAGCACGGTGGGTCCTCTACCACCTGCAGGGTTTCTCTCTTCAAACATTCCCGTCTCTCCAATTCCATATTTGTACCATCCAACCCAGCAACACAGCAAATCAAACTGGTTTTGCTAGCTAACTATCTGGACCTAGTTTGCACGTCGTTACATTTACAAAATGTCTTTTTTAACCAGGCTTTTCCTTGCTGGTGCAGAACTGAAGACCTGGCATGACAAGCTGGGGACACCGTCCAGTTTGTGAGCGTGGCAGGTTAAAAACAAGCAGCTCCAAAATAAGCAAAGCAGCAACTTTTGCAATCGAGCAGGTGACCCCTTTCTCCAGCAACAAGTGTCCTTGGAGCAAGGCACCGCTCTCTGGTAGAGGAGCTATTTTGGCACAGACCTAAATAAAGAAGGAGGTGACAGTGGTAAGTGAAAGGCATTGTGGTTCTTGCTTGCAAAAGGGAGAAGAAAAAAACCAAAACATAACAAACAAATGGTATTTATAAAATAGAGGAAGGGGATGTAAAGACGTAAGAATTCAGATGAGCTGCCAGACTGGAGCACATGTGTTGATTTAGCTCTGTCTGGCCATTGCCCAGGGGCAGCTGCCCTCCCAGAACCTGTTGACGTGACAGAATGACATGAAATCCTTTGCTCACTGCTTGCCATCATTTCTTCTGAAAGATTTAGCTCAGGCTGAAGGGTTTTTATTGACTCCATAGAGACAGAAAACAAACTTCAAGAATGTAATATTTGATTTCCTAGGCGGGGGGCAGGAGGGGAAGTGTTTATAACATTGTTCTCCTCCCAGCCTGTTTATTTTGAAACATTTTACTTTGTAGCCTCATGACTCAGGGAATAAGCTGTTTGTGGCTAGTTTTGATATGGATCTCTTCCAGCCCCTTTGTTTACAGATGGCCACTTAAGACCAGAAATATGGGGACAAGGCAATGGGGAAGTTACTGAAGATTTTGCCACTTTGGAAACACCAGCAACAGATCTCCCCTGGCAGCAGAACAAGAGGCTGGAAGCCTGATGCAGACCTGTCACTCCAGCTGGTACCCATCCCTCCTATCCGGATTTGCAGAAATAATCTGAGCAGAAACATCTGGACTCCCTTGAGCAGGAAGGGTCCATCTGTGACCTGGAGCCATGTGTGGCTCACAAGCAGCTCAAGTGCAGTTCCCAAGCCACAGCCACATCATATGACTAATAGCACAAGGGCTCCTGAGTTAGACAGACTGCTAGCCGTGGAAGTAAACGTGCCGAGGCTGCTGAGTCACACTGGGACACCTGCCAAACCCAGCTCCTTATCATACCAGAGTGGAGGACCCCAGGAGAGAACCATGTCTGGAGCTCTCCAGCTGCAGGAGATGTGTCAGAGGAGGCCTTTGATGTACACCTTGTGCAGCAAAAGCTCAATCAGGTTTTCCATCCCAGCATTAAGGTGAAGTCCCAGCATTAAGGTGAAGTCCCAGCCCTCCTTCCTCCCTGGGAATGCACTGAGATCTCAGCAGCTCGTTCTTGATGTGCTGGGCAGAGTATTTCCAGGGCACTGGCTGCCTGGGAGCAAGACTGCCCTGCACGCTCTAAACGGTGCAAATTTGTCCTGCAAACTTGTCCTGCAAACCCGGGCACGGGTTCTCCTCCCCACTCTGCTTCATCCAATGGTGTGTCAGTTGTTGGCTTGACTGCATGCCCTCCTTCCCTGGGGTTAACTCACTGCATTCCCTGGAAGTCCTGTTCTCTGGGCTGCTGATCAAACCCACTGATGTACAAAACACATTGAAGATGAGGGAAGTACAACTACAGCTTTGTTACAACAGAGCTGCTGGCTCGACTGTCCTGCTGCTCTTAGCTGTAACCTGTTATCTGCATGGTCCACAGACAGGGCTGACAGATGTTTGCAGATCCCAGACGACAAACCCCAGCTTCACACAGCTCAGCTCTGCACATTGCAGCCAGTAAATCCTGGACAGAGAGAGGGACTGCATGTGAGCAGCAAAAGCCTGGCAGACTTGGGCTGGAGTTCTGTGGTAACTGCATACGTGCCTGCCACCTGCTCAGCACCTCTGATATATCCCAGCCCCATGGGGTTCCCTGCACACGTGTGATGCCCTCAGGATGTGCCAGGCACTGCGTGGGTGTTGGACCCGTAGTGCACATGTGGACAATTCCATCCCGAGGGACATTTGCACCTCAGTCACACTGCTTAGGCATTAGAAACGTTCGTGCCTCTTGGACCCACTGCAGAGTCCAGCACAGCAAACTGCTTCCCAGCCTGGCCTCTTTTTGTCTGAACTTTGCAGCCCTGTTCAGTTGTATCAATTTTAGTAGCACGCTTGCCTGGAAAAACTACTCAGAGATACCCAAAGCCCGACACTGGTAAATACATCTCCTCCAGGGCCATCTCCAGTTTGCACTTCAGTGGCTCTGTACACAGCTCCTCAGCCCTGCAGGTTGGAGGGCCCCACGGAGGAGGACAAATCCCTGTTCCCAGGAATGACTGGAAGACTTTCCCTGAGCAGCAGAAAGCACCGGGCTAAGGAACCTGCTTCTCCCCGTGTGGGTACAGGTCAAGGTTAGCCCCTTAAACTCGTATCACAGACAAAAGGCCAGATTTTTGGCAAGCTCTTTGCCTCCCAGCTGTTAAACAATGTTTAACTACATAAGCCCAAGACCTCCAGTTGCTCCTACCGGAGACCCAAGAGGGTCTTTGCTCCACACACAACCCATCTGCAAGGTACCAAAACCTCAACTTAGGGAGAAGGAGGCTCAGACCTTACCTCAGGGGACCGCACGACATTTTGAAAGACAGCGTAGGCGATAATTGAGCTGGAACCTATAACACTGAGAAAACAAAGCACAGGTTGGAAGAGGAGCACATCTGCCTCTCTAGGATAAGCAATTTCTTTTCTTTTTTTCCGGAGAAAATCGTCGTTGCAACAGTAACTCCATCGCAGGGCCGCGGGTTTAGCAGCGCGTTGTACCTGAGCATGGCCGTGGTGAACTGTATCCAGTGCAGAGCCGAGTAGACCTGGGGAGAAGGAAGGGGGGGGTTGGTGAGCTGAGCTCAGCACGGCTCCGGGCACGGCCGGGAGAACCCCACGGACACGCCGGGGGCTCTGCGGGCACCCGCGGATCGGGGCAGGGGGACCGGAGGCAGGTCCCAGCTCGCTGTCCCTGGAGCTGAGCGGGCAGAGCACAGAGCGGGGCGCCGGGGAAGGGCTGGCCAGGCATGGGCGAGAAGGGTCGCCCACGGAGGGGTCGGTCCCGGTCGAGGGGGAGCCGGTGCCGGCGGTGCTCACCTCCTGCCAGCCCCCATCCAGCGGGGCCGCCTCCGTCGGGAGGGCCATGGGTACCCACCGCCACCGCCGCACCGCTCCCGGGGCTGCGGGCACCGCCCGCGCTCCGCCCCGGGGGCCACCCCGCGCCCGGCCCGCCCCGGGTCCGGCCCCCGTCGTCCGGTCGTAGAGAGGGGCTCTGGCGGGGGGCTGGAGCTGCAAGGGAACAGCGTCCCGGCGACCGGGGCTGCACAACCTGGCCCGGCCCCAGCGGGAGGGCTCCCCGGGGACCAAGCACTCCCGGGGTAGTGCATCCCCGGTCACTCCTCCAAGGAGCCGACCCGAAGCGACCCCACTTAGCTTCCTCCATACAGTAAATTGGCAGCTGGCTCCCCATCGGTACCGCCTCTTGGCGACGTCACGAGCGGCCAGGGGCGGGAAGCCGCTTTAAGGAGCGCGCGGGCGGCTGCTCTGAGGGGTGCGCGGGGCGGCGACCTGAGGGGGCCTGGCTGGCTCCTTGGGAGTCAAGCGGCTTCCTGCAGAGAGCCCCGAAGTTCACACTACTCGGGCTCTTTCCTCCTCGTCTCCTCAAGAGCAGACGGTGCTGGGCTTGAGGGACACCCTCCCACACCACTTTGTGTAAATTCCTTATCTCCTCTTGCTTCCAGGTGGTATCATCTGGATGATGAGCCTTTGCCTTCCCTTTCAACCTCAGAAATCAGCAGCAGTTTTTCTAGAAAGCAGTTTAAGAAGCAGTTATTATTTGGAACCTTTTTTTTTTTTATTATTATAGCATTATCAATACACTTTATCTTGCAGCAAAATCTGCTCCTTGTACCCACCGCAAGATTCAAAAGGCAGCAAAGCTCCCACAGAAACCAGTTTTGCTTAGCCTAAAGCATAATCTTAAGGTAAAACACTCAGGTGTTTCTCTGTTCAACTCTCCACAACCCTGAGCCAGGAGTACAGCTTCTTCCAGTGGCCATCTGAATTCCACCCAGCGTGAACAGCACGTGAAGGATCAAGTGTCTCCATTGAGATTGTATAGATGGAGCTTTTAAGGGCCCAAAAACTTCTGCTTCCTGTTTCAAGACCTCATTTTCAAATATTTAAAACTATCAAATGCTGATGAAACTAGTTTGATGGTGTCAATTGCTCCTGAAGGCGAGGCTGGCAAAAAGATGTTCGTGTTAACCGTGGCTCGAGGCTTTCAGATGGTTTTACTGGTCTCACCCACCTTATTTTGAAACTGGGAAATGAAGCTTGGATGGGCAGGACAGTCAAAACACGCAGGTACTGCACGTGCTCTTCAGCCCCAAGAAAACACACCTGAATTTACTTCTGGAAAAACATGTTCTTCCCCAAACTGGTGAGACTTAAGTGTAATAGCACCTCTCAAGGAGACTCTGCCCTTGCTCAGAGCTTACATCTGCCAGGGTACCACAAGGGACTTCAGAGAATGTTTGCTGAGATGGCTCCTCCAGCCAGAAGATGAGGGGCAAGTTCTGATATGTGGAGGACCTGTCTTCATGAGCCACCACCTGGCCAATGCTCAAGCCAAACAGAGACAGGAGTCACTAAAGAAGGCAGAAAAAGGAAAGTCCGGGTCTCTTAAGTCAACAAAAGGTAAGGAGAACGAGACTTGAGAGAAGGAGCCCTATTGGGAAAATAAAAGATAGGAGGAGGGGTAGATTAAGGAGCATAAAACCCAAGGACACCAAGAACAGGGAAAGGTGGGAATGTGAGGGGCACCCAACCTGTACCTTTTACAGCATGTAGGATGGAATGTGGGACTGAATTTAGTTATTTGTTTGCTAGGGAACAGAGGTAAAAACCACCAGGAATGTGCTTCAGGCCAATCTAGTGCTTTTTTTTTTTTTTTTTTTTCCCCTGCTTTAACACTGTTATCAAATATTATTACACAATACTGGCCTCTTGCTTTAAGGTGATTTTCCCAACATCTAGAATACTGTGTTTTAAGGAATGTCTTCCTCTTGATCTTCTAAACTAAGAATACCGGAAGGAAATCTGCTGCCCTCTTGAAGTCAGCGGGAAGTTTGCTTGCATAAGGAGAACTGGTTGAGACTCTTAACAGTGTTTCACAGCTTGTACAAAGTTTTCCAACATATTAGAGCTCATCTTTTTCATTCTTCTTCAGGAAAGAAGCAAGGATATTGAGGCTTTTCTGGAGCTCCTCCTTTTTCCCATCGCTCATTTTGTTCTTCTCGATCAGTTTTGTGATTCGGATGACTTCATTAGCAGCAAACTCTTCTCCCTGCTCCAGTATCTTGCTCATAATTTTCAAGTATTGCTCAGCTGACTTCTTCTCGGTTTCTTTTGTTTTTTCTAAACTCTCTTGCCCCTTTTTCAGGAGGGACTGGCGTGCTGATTTCTCAGCAGTGCTCACAAACTTGCTGGCCAGCATGTCGTACTCTTTCAGGCAGCCTGGCATCCCCAGGTAGATGCCATTACTCTTCAGCCAGCGCTGAATAGCCCCGGCCTTGATTTGGCCGCTGTAAGGTAAGGGATTGTCAAAGTCACCATCCTGGAACAAGTAAAAAATAGGGAATTTTTCCTTATCCAACTTGTACTTTTCTCCCAGCTCAGTGTTCAGTTTATCACCATAATCTGTCAAGAGAAAACAAAACAAAACACAAGACATTAATCAAAAGAAGAAAGTAATTTTGGATTCTCTCCCACACAAACTGATAAGTATCAGTTGCCAGAGTTACAACACGTCCTAATAACCTCTCTGCCAGGAAACACCATATGCTGAAACAAAGCCACCCCAGAAAATCCCTTCTGCAAGGCAAACCCTTGTTAGATTTGTCAAAGAAAAATACAAGATTCTAACAGTGCTTTGTTGTGACTGTGATAGCTGAAGGCATTGGCAGGACCGCTACATATAAGCCCTGTCCTCCTTAAGGGGAACTAATAGGTTGGGGTTTTTTTTCCCCTTGTTTTGCTCTATCTATTGATTTTATTGGGTTTTACAGTCAAAGAGATTTTTTTCCTGATGGGCAGAGACTGGACACTTACCTGTTTCCATTCTGACAGCAAGCCAGGCTGCAAGATGTTTTCTCATCTTACATAAATTGTATTTATTCTTGAGGACAGAAAACAGATTTCAACTACGCTACTTAGCTAAATCCACCTGTGTTTAGAGATGTCAGTGTGGGTGAAACTTCCCAGTTTGACAATTCCTATAAACTTCAGTTCTTAACTCCACCTACAAAGCAAGAGTGATTACGGTGACCGTGATCCATTCTTCACCGTGTTTCTCTTAAAGCCAATTATAAGAACATCAAGTTGCACCAGCCATAGGGCAATGACCACTTTCTGTGCTTCACCAGTGACAAATGGCAGGTTTACTGCAATAAATTAATCATATTACATAGGCTTTGTTTGACCAGGTTTGTGGCTAAAGCACAGTTCTTGTAAGGTCTCTTCCCTGGATATGGATGAAAAGGTTTCTCTTGGCAAAGAAAGAAAAAAAAACAACCCAAAAGACAAGTGCTATGACTGAGGTAGGTGGCATGCACTTTAGCAGCGTGGGCTGCCCTGCTCCATTAACCAGCTGAAAGCAGATAAGCAGCACTCCCACGCTCCTGGCAGGAGAGCTCAGCACCCAGCCACAGCTGGTGCTCTGGTCTGACAGAGCCGGCCCATCTCATTTCTCACCATCAGAATTACCTCAGAGCCTGTTATCATCAGAAATCACAGTGAGGTTTATTTCCTCCACACCCAACCCACGCTGTGCTCACCTGCCCAGAGTCCCTCACCTGATATCCCCACTTCGGCCACCAGAAGATCTTCACTGGAGCCTGAGCTCTCTGCCAGCTTTTTAAACTCATCCTGTTTCTCGCCATAAGGATATTGTGTGTCAAATTTCACAAGGACAAATTTATGCTTTGGAATTACCTAAAACAAGAAGGGGACAAAAAAAAAAAAAAGAAAAAAAAAAAAAAAAAAAGAAAAAGAGAAAACTTTAGCATTTCAGGTTTGAGCACTCTGAGTCCCCTAAGGTTGCTTTAGCTTGGCCTTAGCTTGAGTGTTCTTCTCTGGAGACTTTCAAAACCTGCCTGGACACCATCCTGGGCAACCTGCTCTGGGTGAACCTGCTTTGGCAGGGGGGGGTTGGACCAGATGTTCTCCTGAGGTCCCTTCCAACCCCCACCATGCTGGGATTCTGTGATTCTTCTCCTGTGCAATGAGTAAATGCGTAGGGAGAATGGAAATGTTATAATTATGGCCTTTCAGAAATGACTCACTGCAGTGTGGAGGAAAGACTGAGCTTTGGGTGTACATATTCCTACGGCAGATGACAAAGATGGTACGTGGTAGGTTTGGGGGGGGGGATCAGATAATGCCTTTAATTAAACATGATTTGGTTATTGTAACTCTGATTAGCATCTTGGAAAAAAAGTCAGCTCAACTATTTCCAGTGGGACATTAAGAGGAGGGAAGACAAATCTAATGTCATTCTGAAGTGTCCCATCATGAGCACTGCAGCTCTGAGCTAAGAGGGCAGGAGAAGAGATGCTGGAGGTGCTCTACTGGTTCAGGAAACGCAGAATTCCTGATTGAATTGATTGCTCTTCACTTAAATTTTGCTCTGCTTGGATGATGCCCTTTCAGAGGAGCTCAGAAATGGAATCTGTCACCTGGTTTGGGATTTCACTCTCCCTTCAGGAGAAGACCTTGCAAAATCTTTTCTCCTAGCGAACGGGGTCAGATTGCAACAGAGGTCTCCACCTTCAAAGTGCACTGCGAGCGCTGCTCGGGCACTGACATAATCACTTCTTCCAACAGTTAACTGAAATCCTTCAGGCCTGGGCCTGCTGGTCACTTACTGTCCTGGCAAGGATCAGGCACGGCCTGGCAAGGAGTGGGCATGGCAGGTGCTACAGCTCTGGCATTTCTGCTCATCTTTTAAAGTCCCTCTTGCCAATTACTTCAAATTCCTCTTGTTGCAGAAGAGCTGGAAGCTCCTGAGGGGTGTACAGTGCCGTAAACACCGAAAATGATTTGTCACAGCAGAAAAATCAAGCAGGGGGCTGGCATGTGGCGAGAAATATTTGCTCACGCTTGAGCAGTTTATTTAGGGCAGATACTTTTCAGACAGCTCGGCTGATGGCTGTCTCTTCAGCTCACGCGTTAATCCCACCACACGGCGATTCCCTCTCGGCAGGCTCCTCGCCATCTGCCCCAAGCCTTCCGCAGCGCTGGGTGCTACTGAAATCAGCATCCTGCCATGCTTCGAGGCAGACACCTTCACTTCACAGTGACTTAGCGCAGGAAGAACACTGTGCAAGACTCAGTCTGGCAGACGCCTGTTGCTTTCTCTTTCGCGAACGCAAAAAAGAACTGAAAGAGGCTCAAGCTGAGAGCGCTCACGGCCCCGACTCGCTCCCCTGCACGCTCTTGCCCTCGGTGACCGGTACGGACAGAGCAGGAGCCAGCGACGGCGGCTCTGCTGCTCCCAGGCCGGGGGCGCGTGGAGCCGACTCGGGGCTGGCCCGAGGGGCAGTGGCGAGGCCGAACAGAGCCCCGCCGAGGCAGAGCCGGGCCGGGCCGAGACCCCGCGCCCTCGGCCGCAGCGCTGACCCCCACCCCGGGCGGCCCGGCTCCACTTGGACCACGCTGATTGGCTGCCGGCCGCGGCTCCCGCTCTCCTATTGGCTGCGGCGCGGCGGCCCCGCCGCCGCGGCCACTCCACCAGCGCCGTGCACTCCCCGCGCCGGTGGCGGGGGCGATGGGGGCCCGCAAGCTCGTCCCTCTCTGCACCCCCGGACCTTCCCGGCACACCGCCTCGTCGGCCCTCCGGGGCTGCCCGCCTGTTGCTCCGGCATCCGCGGCGCTGCACATGGCCGTCGCGGGCCGCCTTCCCACCCCCCTTCCGGCCCCGAGCGCTCTACCGGACCCGGCAGCGCCCGTACCTTGTAGAAGGTGATGACATCGAGTGGCACGGAGCCCTTGGTGTGCAGCGCGGTGCCACCGGTGAGCGCCAGTCCGAGCAGGCAGAGGAGCAGAGAACCGGCGGCGGCGGCCGCAGCCATGGCGGAGCGTGAAGGGAGCGGGGCTGCCGCGGCCACGTGACCGCGCTGAGCGCCGGCCGCCGCTGGGGGCCCGCCCCGCTCCGGGGCCGCGCTTCGGGGGCCGGCCCGGGGAGGGGGCGGGTAGGGTCCCGGGAGCCGAAGTACTGGTCTAACGGCGTGCTGGGGAGAGGGGAGGTGTGGGGCAGGGTAGGCTGTCAGCCCCTGCCCGGGGGGGCAGCCCGTGGTGGTGGTGCTGCTGCTATTGCCGGGAAAACGTGCAGAAGCGGACAACTTCCAGCAGCAAAACCAGAGCAGATGAAGGCTGGCGAAAGGGCAGAATGCAGCGTGTGGCCTTGCGCGACAGCCGGCAGGGTTATGGCCGCCAGAGAAGAGCCCAGCTGGTGGTGTGTAAAATACAGCAGTAGGCCAGGCAGGGGGGTTGAGGGCCCTGCTGTAGCCACAGCCCTCTCAGATAGTTTTTTGTGCTTCTAAAGGAGACACCCTATGCACTAACAGCCCTTGACTTTCCTCATCTCATGAAAGCCAGGCTGAAGCACAAGCAAGCAAGGCAGAAAGCCTGAAGAGCAGCTTGGCAGACGACCGTGTCAACCAACACCCATCCAAGCTCCCTCCTCCCGCCTACATCATTCTGAAGCCAGTCCCGGAGCAGGGGGAAAGCAACAAGCTTTTTCCCCTTTCCATCTTTCCTCTTTGCCAGTAACTTGATTTTCTCTTTGCCCTATACTGGGATAATCTCACTTCAAAGCTAGACAGTGTGGGCAAGCACTTCAGTCACTTCCAGGCCCTCCAGACAGAAAAATGAGAGGCAGCCATACTGATTTGTAACGAAACTGACTTTTATATAAATTATAAACCCATCCAGTTTAAAGCAGATCAGTTGCAGTGGTGTCACTTAAGTCCGTAGAAGGCTGAGGCATACTTATCTCCTACAGTCATAAATTAACAATGAATTATCAAGGAAGAGAAAGTTCAGGTAAGGTTGCAGATACAACAACAAAAGATCTCCTCTAAGATTACTAGCAGTTAAAATAAACTCATGATTATCAATGTTTGCAAAATATAAATGCAATTTTTGAACAGTTTTAAAAAGTACAAAAATGATGGGCAACACAAACAGGCAGTGTATGGTTTGTCCTCTATGTAGACAAAAGCAGGGTAGAGACTTCTGACCTTCATCTACACCTGACACTGATTTTAAGCAGAGTTGAGGAAATCTGTAGAAGGATCGTGGCTCATGATCCCACAGTAGTATAAAAGCAGTATTTTTTTTTTTTTTTCAGTCTGTAAACAGTAGTCTTGGTAGCTTCTTCTAGGGATGTTTTTCAATTCATCACCCAAAAAAAAAAAAAAAAAAAACAAACTCTGAAACAAAAACAAATCCCAAGAATGGAAAAAGGGGAACAGCAGCAATGGGTTATAGCTTGAATTTCTTACCAGGTCCCTGTGGGACATATTCTGGAGGGAAAATGCTCTTTTGTAAGAAATATATAATATATTTAACTGTACACAATTTATAGGGGGAGAGAAATTCTCTCTCTCCCTCAAACAAGCCCCCAGACAGTCAGTACACAGTCATTTTTGTACCCCACTTCCTCCTATTGAGAAACTACAGCTTGTGAAGATGGCCTCTGGTTTTATAAAACACCAAGTAATCCCAAAATTGTGCAGTTGACAAGCTTATCGTTCACCAGCGGCTGGAGCTGGCCATGGCACAGCAGCTCACACTGAGCAGCAGTCAGCTCTCCCCCCGGGCTGGCACCCAGCTGACGCTGGACCCGCGCCGTGCCAAACGCTGTGATGGGAAGCGGGAATGAGCCGTGGTTCCGTCTCTTCTCAGACTTTGCTTCAGATGACCCAAGTTCCCCCCCAAGCAGTTTCAATTCTGCTTTTAAAGGGAGCTTTTTTTTTTTTTTAAAAAAAAAAAAAGAAGCAAGTTCTGCTTTCAGGCACATGGGAGGATTTAAAAAACTTGGTTAAATTAACCATACACTTCACTTATATTTTCACCGTTGCTTATAGATACAGCTGGTTGAGTTGAACATGTAGCAGCAGTGGAAGGAAACCCCAGCATAAATGAGCCCCTGGACTGTCCCCTCTGGATAAGGGTGCTTCTAATGCTGGTGTCTGCACAAAGCCCTCTCCAGTCACCGCTGCCTCCACGGAGGAAGGGGACGGGAACATCAGCAAGAGCAGTTTGCCTCCTGGAATGCACAGAGGCAGTGCAGATTTCTGGCTCAGTGCTTCTCTATCAATTGCATCATCTCAGCAATGGGACTGTTTTCACTTATCCTACACATTTCAAAGCATCAACGTGTCATCAGACTTGCTTTAATTTAAGGAGCACACCCTTCTTTCAAAAAAAGGTATTTCTATACAACATTGAAGAGTTCAGGTTTGGGGTTTTTTTTCCCTTCCTCCTTCCAGGAAAAGAATGACTATAAACCAGACTTAACACATTCTGGTGTTCCTCCAGCCCAGAGCACTTACCAGACATTGCAATTAAACCTTCAGGACATCCATTAAAGTTTAGACAACCTGCAGACATTCTTCTTTCCCTTTCAGGGTGGGGCAAAGCAAAACTAAATCCAGCAAGAACAGTTATGCTTTTTTTTTTTTTTTATACAGGGGATTCATTTTAAAAAAATACTCTCCTTGACATTCTAGCATTATAACAAAACCTACTCAGAAGAGATGACAACAAAGGTAGGATTGTCAGCTCTCTTAGAACTTTAAATGTAGACTTCAGATACTAGCTGCTTTAAACCAGAAGATGAGTAATCTGTAAAGTCTGACCTGTCCCTTGTACTGCAGATACACGTAGCTTCTCTTTTTTGCCTACCAATTTTAGGCAACATTACTCCTTTAAAACGAAAAAAAAAAAAAAAGGAAAAAACTCAAAACCCAGCAGAACTGCAGATTCAGTGGGAGCAGATGATGCGATTGCGCTTTCTAACAGAACGCCTAACGCGCCAGTACTTGAATAATCAAAGATCAACTGCAAAAAGCAAGCATACAGTTACAAAAAGGATTCTCAGCCTCATACCACAGTGGAAGCCGAAGTTACCTCTGCCAACTTAAAACCAAAGCCAATAGGATTTAATTTCTATTAAAATATTTAAGTCTTAAAGTTTCAGTATTCTAAATACACTTTTAAAAAGTCATGATGATTGCTGTTTTACATTAAACCGACATGAAATCAGACCGCAGCATCAGACTTCCCTGCAGCTATTATATACAAGGTCTCTGGTTTTTTCTTTTTTTTCTTTTTGTCTTTTTTTTTTTTTTTTTTTTTTTGCTGAAACACAGATTCCCATCTCTCTAAAGCCTGAATTGGCAACTCCGCTCCTCATCAGGTTTGCAGTTTTCCTGACTGCGAGAACAACCTGCGCATACACCGACACCACCTCTTCCCTCCAGCAGCTCTCCCCTCAGAGGAACCTCCTCACCACCCAGTATGGCTTAACTCCCCGCCAGTACAGAGGGTGGGCTCTGCTGAAAGGCTGTAGGCACGCAGAGGGTGCTTTCTCCAGCACAGCCTCACCTCTCCCTCCTGCACCACCACGTGGAATTAATTCAGTAGGACTGGGTGGCTTGTGGCCAAAAGAGGCAGCTCCAAAATGGGCTTGTTTCATAGGATGTGGGCATCTACAATTTCTGCATTTCTAAGGCAAGGACCATACAAAAAATTATAAACACTGTATGGTGATGAAAATACAACTCCTTTGAGATATATGCTTTACACTGGATTTCTATTGCTGCTTCTAAAGACCATCTCCAGTTGTTTCTAGAGATCAAAAGGGAAGTTAAGTTTCTCCTGTTGCAATACGCTTAAGAACATGTATAAAAAGTGGTCAAACCCTGATAAGGGTCCCTGCTTCTCGTTAATGTACAATAATTTAAATCAGCTCAATACATCTGTAATACCTAAAAAACTGTTTTATGATTTTCAGTCCTTCATGCATTATGAGGAAGTTCTGGATTAAAGTGATGGTATAGTGGATGTTGCTTCTGTCTGGGACTCTGGTGTCACTCCCCTGTGGAGTCTGTCAAGGATGCATTTCTCAAATCTTTAGTTTTTTAATGGTATCGAGTCTCTTTTTCAGCAGCTCTCCAATTTCCTGAACTGAGTGATGGTAACTGCTCTGGACTTTCCCTTGCACAGTCTTTGTAAACTTTTTTTCTTCCTGCAAAATTCAAAAGAGAAATTTATTTACTCTACAGCAACTGTTTAAATCCTCCTGTTAAACTTCCCACACCATCTCGAACACTGATAAATTCACGAGGACCATGGTTCAAGTTTACAAAGGGAATGTTGGCAGCACAGAATAAGCAGCACCAGCTTAGCAGCACTAACTCCAGCTGGTACTGGTATTGCCCAGACAGGGCTGGCAACACATTAACAGTTCTTCAGAACTTTTGGAAAGATCCTTATGCTAACTACTTGTGTCTGAAATTAAGAGTGTGTGTGTAGCATCTTATTTTAGTCAGCATTTATTAAAGCAGCGAATTGCTATCAGGATGCCTTTTGCAGGCACAGATGAGGAGAGAAGCCTGAGTCAACCAATCCCTGTCAGAAAAATCTCATGTCAGCAGCAAGGTTCAGCTGACACACTGCCAGCATTGCTCTAGTCTTGAATCACACCAAAATTTTTACTAATACCTGAACACAAGGACTTTTACAAAAGCACCTTTTAGCTCTAAACACACATTGCTGCAAACAGAGCTCCAGGTCCAAGAGCAGCTATGCAGACTGTCAAACAACAAGCAGAACAGCAAAGACAGTGAATTTGGGAAAAGTTGCTGACTCTCCTGGATTCCTCTGCTCAAATCCACGTGCTGACTAACACTCATGTTTTCCAGACCTGCCTTCTGCAGTCATTTGGCGCCTCGCATCAAAGAGAAGATGAAGGAATTTTCAGACTCGGTGAGGAAACACAACATCACTAAGATCAGTGATTACTTCAAAGGGTCCGTCCTTCCCCATTTAAAGGGTCGATTCTTTGATGATATTAAGAAAACTTATTTAGTTTTTACTCAAATGTGCCTTAAATACAGGATTTCATTGCTTTCTATAAGCATTGCAGTTTCCTTTGGTTTTCTGTACTTTTTTGAGATACTTCTACATTAGCCTCATATACCACCAAGAGGAGAAATTTTGAAGAATGAACTATAAAATAAACAGGATGACCTAACTGGAAAAAATACCAGCTGGCTACCAGCACCTTAGGTGGGCAGAACTGCAGGTCTGAAACAGATGGGTGTGATTTTTAAATCCTTCCCAATTCAAAAGCCTTCAGATCATCCATCCAAAGAAACCTGAACACCAATGCCCTGTAGGCCAAATTTCCCATTTTAGATAAATATGCTGGAGACCTGGTTTTATTTTCAGTGCCAATTCCTAACTGAATCTGGGGGGGTCCTGGGTAAAACAACTTCTGCCTGTGTTTTCTCCTATCCAGTCTCTCCCACCCCCCAAACTAATACTGGTGAGGAGGCAACTCCCCTGCCAAACCTTGCTCGTGGAATCTGCCATCCTCTTTGAGAAGGAGCACGACTCACCACTCTCCCAAATGATGACACCTATTCCACCACCTTGCTACACTGCATCTTTTATCCCCACCTGTGTTTCCAGAGCACCATAAAGGAAATTCCATTTCCATGCTTTCGGTCACCTCTAGGCTTTTGGGTTGGACTGTGACCCTATTTCAAAGACACTTCCAGGATTTCATATTTAAGCGTTGAACTGTCAAAAGATCACTATCAGAAGACCTTGTGACAGTGACATAACTTGTCTATCATAAACTTTAACTCTTATCTGATTGCCATGGCTTGAAAAGCCAAGTGTCCTCATTGGGCCCATGCTTCACATTTCAACTTGCTGTAAGCTCTGGCACATGTCCTGCCATTGCTTTTCCTGATACAGCTAAGGCAGGGAGGGAGAATTTGCCACTTGCTTTTCTGTAAAGATCAAGTAATTGTTTCCAGGGAAGTGACTAATCAGCAGTAGGTAAATCTCAAATGTTTCCCGGAATAAGTTGGTTTGCATCCATTATGGTGTATAAAATACAGATAATAGAGTAAGTCATATCTCAGACAACAAAATAATGTTAAAAACATTGTTTCTCTTCACTAATCTAATCTACCATTGTAACTGAAAGGATTTTAAAGTCCCTGTGTTTAGATCTTATTTTTTGAGATTATTTTGTGCAGTGAGCTGAAGCTGACTGATGAGGTAAAGGCATTGTGTTACTATTAGAAAAAAACAGCCCTAACTCACCACTCCAAAACTAAGCTTTTTAGCAGCCTGGACTCTAACCTCTGGTTAACAGCAATGAAGTCAACAGATGGGGTTGGTCTGGGTTCCTTTTTCTTTGGGGGGAGGAGGGGGTAAAAAGCAGCCTTCACCAAAGTCATACCATAGGTGTGCACATACAGGTTGTTATTGGTTGCACACAAATGTAAAGAGCACAGAAATAACAACACAAGTTCTTACCTGTAAAAGCAGAGTGTCCTTGAGGGACAGCTCTTCAAGTTTTAGTGCAGTCAGAATTATTTCAAGCCCTTTGATATGATCTATTACATTGGAAGTTAATGTCTGTAGTTCACCAACGTAATCCAGAAAATGGGTAAATACAGGTGGCTGTAAAAACAAAGACACATTTTTTGAATTTATAAACACACATCAATGCCTATTCACATGACTATTCTATATGACAACTCACTTGGTCTATCATTCTATTCCTCCCCCCCCCTAGTGCTAAACTATAATCTACCTACCCGGACAGACGCTACCAGGTAACAAACTTACTGTAGTGCACTCAAGGCAGGAGGGCCTGTGATACTCTAAACTGTGTTTCCTATTAAAAAGCTGTCACGTGACGTCAGAGATGTGGCACATCATTTGATTTTAAATAGAAAAGGAGTTTCAAAAATTAGTAGAGTAATCTCTAACCCACGTCAGCCTCTACAAGGCAGTTTATGAAAAACAGTTTATTAACGCATTATCTATCCTGATTTCTCTTTCAGTATAAATATGCTGTTTGATCTGGGGGTGGGGGAAGAAAAGAAAGAAATAGTCTCTACCATAGCTACACTGCTTTCTTTTTTTTTCTTCTTCTTTTTTTGCAGGTTGGATTTAAAAGGTCGGAGGACGCTGTCGCAGTAACTCGATACCCACAGGGCAATGGAGATCGTCTGGGAAAAAAAAAAACAGTACAGGTATGTTCCAAGTTGAATTTACAGGAGGCTTCTAAACTTGTTTTAGTGTTCCTACTGTTAAGACTCAGTAGTTAGAATATGCAACACGCTTTCATGAGGGACTCAGATCAAAGAACTTTCACTTTAGCCCCAACATTACCCTCAAAAATTACTCAAAAATTTATAGCTTGCCAAGAAAAAAAAAACAAAAACAAAACCCCAACAAAACAAAACAAGAAATACCTCAACAAAGAAGACTAGGTTTTCTAACAGGTTTGGATGAGTTTTCAAGGTGCCATCTCCGACTTCAATCAAATCACCTTTACATTTATTGAACAAGTCTAAAAAGGAAAAAGAAAAGCCTTATTCAGGACACACAGATCAACTTAAAATGCTTGTTTTCTGTACGGTATGTATCTCAGCATAGCGTGCAAAGCTGTCAGAGGACTGACCACTAAGCAGTTAATGACAAATTTGGCCAAAGCCTCTCTGACATTTGCTCCGAATCGCATTTCACTACAAACAGTATCTCCACAGCACTCACTAGCACACCTGGACCGAGTCCCAGGGAGACAAGAGCTGCCACGACCAGGCTGTAAGGTGGTAGAACGACAGGATGTAACCACATTCCGTGGCATGCAACAGCTTCACGATCAGACAAGCCAAGGGGAAGCTCAGCCTTGTTCTCAAGTACATTTCAAAGGGGGTCTGCAGATGCATTTGTACACTTCCCCATGACTGCAGCACATCCTCAGAGCACCACGAAGCACCACCTTAGCTACCAGTGTTCATTCTTGAGTTACCATTTACCTGTTAGTCGTTCTACTAAAGACTTGAAACTACTTCCTATCCTTTCCTGGATTTCTGCTGAATCTTCTGAAAGGAAAAAAACAAACAAGCAAAAAAAACCCACAGTAGTTATAAACTACAAATTTGTGTATTTTCTGCTTTCAGAAAACCAAAAGACATTTAAATGTCATTTAGCGTTAGCAGTCGAAAGCAAATGCAAACTGCTTTCAAAGAAGATCTAGTATTACATCAACATATGCTGTACAAAAATGAATACTGGCATAAAACATTAAATTAAGGCGTTGTCTCTCAGTGAACTTGGTGTCATTCAAAAAATTTACAGACAAGTAACAGTCTGGGTTCACATCATCCAATGCCTACTAGTTTTCAAATTAAACAGAGACACATCTCGCTCCCTCCCGCCACACATCATGACAATCTAGTTAAATCCCTGCCCCTCAAACACTTACCTAAGCCATTGGTATCTAGTTCATAAATATCACTAACAAGATAAAACAAGCTAGTCTGGCACTGACAGCTGCCATTGCTGAAGAAGCCAGCCATTCGGGTAGGAGGAGGGCCAAGGACAGGATACTAGGCAAGAAGCAAAGAAAAAGATAAAGGTGTTGCAGCTTTTCCTTATCGAGAACACAGTGTTTGTCTCTGGCACATCTCTCAGAGTCACACACTACAAACTCAGGGTCAGTTAAGTGCATTCTGCAGCCCGCTGGACGTTACAAGATGCATTCAGTTTCTCCACGTGCATTCACGTTCACTTAATATTTGGGGATAGCTTTTTCCTTAACGGGTACCTGAATTTTTTGTTCTAGAAACTTCTTCCCTGAATCCACTGCCGCTTCCAGCTGCTGAAGCAGGGATCGGATTGTATCAATCTTGGATGAGACGCCGTTCTCTGCAGTCTTTTCAGAGTTCTTTGGTTGAATAGTGTGACTAAGAGTTGGGAGTCCGCTTACTAGCCTTAAAGTTAAAGACCGGATTCGCAACCACAGGGTTTCTTCCTCCAGTGAGAGCTTCCTATGTTCTTCAGAAATGTCCCTAGAGAAAGGCACCAAATGTTTTCAGGCAAATGCTTCAATTGTGCAAAGTAGCAAGAGCTTCACTCAGGTACACAAGCCTACCCGAGGTTACAGAATACTGTCTGAAGAGAAAGGAGTGGGCAGAAATTCAGAAAACTGTATTAATAATGTAAAAAGGCAGCACTGCTAGAAGTGATGAATGATGCTTGGTAAGTCTGCAGTCAGCCAGCCTAGAGAACATAACACGGGAACCGCCCCAAAAGGATTTTCTTTGCTACGTGTGCTGTAAGGAAAAGGTGTGACCCCCACAGCTGAGGGTATTTCTACTCACCTGTCTTTTGGATCCCAGCTGAACAAGACCGTCAGGTCTCTGTTGTCACGCAAATCTTTCCATGGAATGTCATCCTCCTCTGG
This sequence comes from Megaceryle torquata, assembly GCA_024611175.1. Classification (NCBI taxonomy): domain Eukaryota; kingdom Metazoa; phylum Chordata; class Aves; order Coraciiformes; family Cerylidae; genus Megaceryle; species Megaceryle torquata. The sequence goes on along the minus strand of JANIJG010026128.1, from coordinate 29,683 downwards.
GCTCAGACTCATGGACTTTATACTTTCTTCTAAACTGGTTGATCTATACGTAACAAGCAGCCACATTAAATCAAACATTTTATCACTGGAAATAGAAAACACAGCTCACTAACAGACCACATTCTCTCCACTCTTCAATTCCTGACAGCAGAAGCATTACACATACAGAGCACTGACAGGGATGCTGAAGGGGAGAGCAAATTATAAGTATAGAGAGAAGTACAGCTCACGGGTTTCTGACAGAGAGCTGCGAGCACAGCTCACCAAGGTCTCCCTCGGCCAGTGTTCTGCCTATGCACAAAACTCCAATCTTTCCACTTATTGCTGCTGTACTTACATATTTGCTTCAAGTAAGAGGTCTAACAACATCCGCTCCGTGCGAACTTGCGCGAAGTGAAGGGAAGAGTTCAGCCTATTTCTAAATGCGATGAATTCTGGGATCTTCTCAAATGCACCATACTTGTAGGCTTGAATGATATATTCTGAGGTCTGGAAGAAAGCACACACCGTCTCCGTGTTAGTTACTTCCATAAATTCAGAACGACCACAATTTAACAAGGTCACTGCCAAGAAAGTGCAGTTTCTTCTGGGGTTCTCATTAACCCAGAGGTACAGAATCTGTCAGATCCTCGGGCCCTGGGAGAAGTTTGCACTTTCCCTTTTCCAAGTCACCCCAGCAGCTCTGCTACTTGAATTTGAGAATGCCCAGATGCTCCACTGGGCAACGTGTTTTAATAACCAAACCCACAGTGAGAAACATCATGCTGTCACCACCGAGACTGAAAAATACTTAGAGCAGAGAGATGATTTTGGAATGCTTTTTGTTTTAGATGCATTACCCAAATTAAATCATAGTTTCATCGTTAGAAGTACTTTCAGGCAAAAGAAATATATTCCAGATTTTCTGGAGCTGACTTGGATGTGCATCACATATTACTGCAACATAGGGTAAAAAAAAAAAAATTACTCACACATTTTTTTTTCATTTCTCTTTTTTTTATTAGTTTTTGAATACAGTATCACAAGATATCACCACGCAGTGTATACACATTACAATACAAACTAAACACCAGAGGAAACTGTCAGGGTCCACGGGACAGTTTGCTTCCCCTCTGATGAAAGTCAGCAACACAAGGCACGCAACTAATAATTCACATCAGTCCGAGCAATCTCCAGAAGGAGATATGGTTTTTTTTTAATGATGAAGCCCCAACCAAGCACTGCATTTTAATGAAAATTTCTGACAGTAGAGACAGTGAACAATTTATGCTCCCAGTCAAGACAGATGGCTGTATTTTTTACATCAGAATTACTCCGCAAGTGAGAAATTCTGTCAAATCAAATATTTTCTTCTGAACGAGATTACGAAATGCACCGAAGATGAGAGGCACCAAAAAAGGCCCCTGGTTAACTCTATATAGTACTGACTGAACTCAACCTGTCTGGAAGGCTCTCGGAGACTAGAAGATGAAAGCCACCTTTTTTTTCTTTTTTTCCTTCCCCCTTTAAAATAAGAAATGGCTTCTAGGTAGTTCTGTTGTCCTTTTTTTTTTTTCCCCTAAGAAATTTGGTTATTTCAATCTGTATGAAAAAAATATGCCAAATATTCAACAACATACCCTCTGATAAACAGCCTTGCAGAGTTCATTGTCAGGCTGCGGGACTGCGCTATGGGTGCTAATTCAACTGCCATCGGCGTGGTTTTTAAATCCCCATGGGACACGTTGCTGTTCTGTTTGCCTGCAGTATCTGGAGAAATTAAAGACGGACGGACACAAGAAAATTAGAGAGATTACTTGTGATTCTGCATATTTAAAGGAGGACTATCTTGAGAAGGATAAAGTTGCCTTTTTAGTTTTGGCCAAATATAGCAATACTGCCTTCTCTCTGTCCTTGGCATCCTCTCCCAGAGCAGAAACACTATTTCAGGACCGCCCAGCATCCTAGATGGCCGTTACTCACGGGACCCAACTCTTAAACAGGATTCACTTCAGGCTCTTAAGTTCAGCGAGTCAGAAGGAAAATGTATTTATCCAAAGCAATCAGTCTGAAATAGTAGCTATATTTTTATGCTTCGTTTATATCCCACACTTCCTGTTCTCAGCAGAGTCCCACGCACAGCGTGCCGCAGGACACGTTCCCTGTGCTGTAGCAGACACTCCAGCTATCTCAAACACCAACCTAGAGAGGAGCAGGCGGTATCTGAAATCAGGTAGAGAGGGGACTTTTAAAGGCTAATTCTCCTTCAACACTGCAGCTAGAAGCCTTTACGGGATTCAGATGGGAAGCCGGTATCATGACCCTGAGTAGGAAGGGGTAATCCCAAGAGAACCACAGCAGCTCAGAAACTGGTAGCAGATTCTGACCTTGTGATACCTGGGACATGTCTTATGGCAAGGAATCCCTTTCTATGTCTCCACTCTTGTCATGCCACCATCCTGGGTGAGTAGTACCCTAAATTGAGCCTTCACCTCCTGACATTTTGACCTTAAGGTTGGTTTAAAGGACACTTGATATTTGCAAACGAGTATAGCTTTGGATGCGATTCCCAGCTAAAAGGGTCTTAAGGTGATAACCACTGGAAGGGTCCAGAACACACGAGAGATTCGGCTACCCAAGATCAACAATGGCTCACAGTCCTTTGGTTGCAGTACTCTGTCTCCAAGATAAGACATGATTCAAGTGGGTTCCAGAGTCACATCCTTATCTCGTAGCATGAAGAATCAGAATTCTTCTCATCATTTTTATAATGTTGATTGCACCACTTTAGCACCTCTTGCAATTTCCACCTCTTAAGGTGTAGTAGCAGGGCAGGTCGAATCATTCAGGCACCACCTTTTCAGGATTTCTGGAACACGAGTTGAATAGCATTTTCCTGGCAACAGCACTTGGAACGTGGATGTCTTCATCTGTGTACAAACGTTGAGCTCCTGGAGACAATAGACAATCAGCTCTTCTCTGCTGCAAGCACCTTTATCATTCATGTCAGAGAATAACCTTCTTCCATGGCAACCACAGCTGAAGCTACTTCAGATTGTTTTCCAGGGAAAGATGATTTCTGGATGCTTTACAACACAGTGCTCCAGGCAGACAAATCACATCCGGTAGTTTTTTCAGTTCACTTTCTTCACCTGGCACCTGGTAGCCAAGTGTTTTATTCAGACAATTGTTTCCAAGTAGGTTTTGCATTAACATCCACCGAATGACTTTTTAAACAAGCCGGAACAAGTTAATCATTAAAAGAAAAAAAAAAAAATACAACAACCCTGCCACTACCAACACCACATGTAGGAGAAAGCTGTCTGGATCCAGGGCTTCATTCCAGCACAAAACACTGCACCTGGGAATCCAAAGACCCTTAGCAAGTAGAAACAGTGCTTAAACAATGAGCAAACAAGGGAAACAGGCAGGAGCGAGCTCCCATCGCACCACCCATGTGCTCCTCTGCGCAACCTGCACCCTACAGTCAAATTTGTCAGACCCAGGTCACAGTAACTCAGCATCTACCTTCCAAGCACAGGTAAATGGCAACTGGTATCTCATGCATAGAATAGCCTGGCCTGCCAACAGAGCAAGGGTACTTTTACTTTTTCCGAGGGATTAGCGTGTGAGCACCTTGAGCATTTTTTGCTATTCAGTACAGACAAATTCTGTGGTTTTATCTGTTGCTGGGATAGGAGGAAAGCAGGTCGTATGACTGAACAGAGCCTTCGGAGCCAGCTTAGCCAGTGGCTGACTGGAAGAGTTACAACTAGATTGCACTTGTGTTTCTTCTGAAGTAAAAATTATTTTCTTCACCTACCTCAACAGTGATCAAACCATAAAATATAACTAGACAGGATACATTCCTCCTTCTCTGAATGGGACTGCCTGGCCAGTTTTTGGGCGATGGACTGACACGTGCACCCTTCCCTGCCACAACTCTGGACTATCTCTGTTCCTATCTGGTCAATATGTTTCCATCATGACTCCAAAAATACTTTGTTCTACTGTTCTCCTACCTGTTTTTTCATTGATTCCATTGGACTTCTGAACCAGAATTGGTATTTTTCCCCTCTGAATGCATCAGAATGTACATCCAAGTGTACTTCCCAAGCACGACTATTGACAAATACAGGGACTAATGAGCAAGCTACAAGCATGCCATGAGCCTAGGGCACGGTGTGGATTTTGGGAAGCACTTGATCTCTTCAGAGAAATTCAGCTACTCTCCCCTCCCTACCTCCTCTAGTCCAGTCCCAAGACTCTCACTCAAGACAACTTTCTTTTCATTCACATCACTTTTAGGGGTTAACCAAATAAAACCGGTAGTTCCCATTAGCACAAGACCAGGTTTTCCAGTTTGATCCTATCACTTCAAAATAATGCAGTTAATCATGGGCTCTACTATGCCTCCAGTGAAGCAGAGACTTCAAGACTTGTTTCCTCCCCCCTCTGAAATCCTCCCACCTTGTCCTTTCTGCTTTCCCTGCCTTCTGAAGCGATGTCCATGCCCCACCAGCCCTGTGTGCCCAGGACAGCCATGACTAAAACACGCTGCTTTGTTAACAGTCACATAAAGGATTTGTAAGCATGGCCCAGCCATCTGGAGCCACCATCCCCTGCTGCTGAATGACTTGCCAAAACACTAGAAGTTATGTGACACCAGGACTTATCTGCCACATGACATTTCTCTTAAATTATTTTGCATAAAAAAATAGTAGTAATAATAATAAAATCACAATTAATTCATTTAGAAGTAATCATAGCTGGGTTTTGAGGAGCATCAAAACTGGCTTTTAGAAGTAAAAAGCTAAAGCAAAACCCCATGTACAGTAAGTCACAGATTCTTGTAATAATCAACACAGGTTGAGGCAACCTTTCTTACAAAGCTGCACGTATTATTCCTCTCTTATCACCTTATCAACCACCACATTTCTGTAAACCCTTATGTAGGGCACAGACTCCCGTAAGACACCTCAACATACTGCTCTGATACAAAGACACAAGAGGTTTCTTTCAACTTACATCTTTCTGGTTGGAGTGGAAAAACCTGAGTGCAAAATTGCAGGATTGGGATGCAGCAGCGTAGTGGCCCAGCGACTCTGCATAGCGCGTCAGGAGATAGCTGCAAGACAACACAGCCCGAGTCAAACGCCGGCACAAAGCCTCGGGGAGACCCCAACTTCAGACATGGCTCTAAACAGAAAGCTGCAGCACAGTCCAGCTTTTGTGACAAGCCTGGAGAGTTAACAGAGCTCATTCACAACATTCATATTCAAATTTAGGATTTTCAAAGTAAGGGAAGAAATTATTAATTTTAAGAACAGTTTGGGAGGGCTTGGAGCGCCTCCATCCACCTTATTAGGTGTGCAAGAGCTTTATTTACTCCGATACCCCCCCCCCCCCCCACTACCCAAGGCACAGCCATTTGGTGGGGTTTTTAACTGGCTGAGCAATAACACAAGCTGGAACACCAAGCTATGACTAGCACCAAGATAAGCATTTCACAAGTTTATTTCAGATTGTCTTTAGTTACTACTCTGAAAACCCAAAACTGATCAAAATCACACAGGAAAGATACTCCATGAGAAGGGGAGTATACCTCAGATGTGTCTCAAGTAATTCCAAACCACTTTTCTATGCAACTCCATATGAAAAAAAATCTGAGAAACTGCTAATTTTTGGAAGCAAAGGAAATGGAAGATCTCAGGACTGGTAACTGGAGGGTCACCACCACCAATTATTCTCAGTATATACTACCCACCCGATGGTGTCGTGCTGTATGTGTTTTGCATCAAGGCTGGAATAGAGCTCTGCAACAGGTTCGAATGCACCAAGCCTGCAGTAGATTCGAATGAGCAGCAATTTAAACTGAGCATTAGAAGGACTATGAGATAACCCTTCTTCTAAGAGAGTGAGGCACTGCCACACAGCCGTCTCTTCACCTGGTGACAAAGACAAAGCACACAGACAGGCGTGATCAGAGACAGGCACCCGACACCGACAGCACGGCTCATGTTGGCACTGAAGATTCCTTGTCACACGCCACTTCTGTGGCCTTTCAGTACTTAAAGGGGCCTGTCAGAAAGTTTGGAATAGACTTTTTCTATCAGGGCCCGTTGTGACAGGACAAGGACAGACTAAAAGAGGGAGATTTAGTCTAAAGATGAGGAAGAAATTCTTTATGCTGAGGGTGGTGAGAGCCTGGCCCAGGCTGCCCAGAGAGGTGGTGGCTGCCCCATCCCTGGCACCATTGCA
>JANIJG010026128.1:0-20346 GCA_024611175.1 Megaceryle torquata | reverse complement strand
AGGGGAGAGGGCAACGAAGGCAGGGGAGAGGGCAACGAAGGCAGGGGAGAGGGCAACGAAGGCAGGGGAGAGGGCAACGAAGGCAGGGGAGAGGGCAAAACAAGAGAACCAAACCCCCGTATAGCCTCAGTGTGACTCTTCTACTTTACCCTTCAGCATCTTCTGCTGTGAAAGAAGAATAAATCTGATAATCTAGAAATATTTTAAGTAACTTAAACCTTCATATTTCAAAACCTCAACACTTCGGCACCAGTAAAACTCCTCAGCTACATCTCCTTGAGCAAGTTCAACTGCTGCAGATGCACGTTTCAGAGCCAGCAGACAGCTGTATGCTGGGAAGACCTAATATGTCAGTATGACAGAATATGATACATTCCACGAGTCACTAAATCAGTAGCTGTTTTAAGGCCAATCAGAAGATTTTACAGAATTTATTCAAAGTTATGGTTTTACAAGCACTGGGATAAAACTGAAGCCTAAACTGTTATTATTAAATATCCTTCACCCCACTATGGGTTTAGAATTTGTCTCCTGTTCAGATTAAACCTTCTCAGTACTTCAGGTTTACCTGCACTGGTATCACCTTTTCCAGAACTACAAGGTAAATATTATTCTGACTACATCTCTCACCAGTGAGGGGGGAAAAAAAATCCCACCTTTCAACATAGAAGAGCAGCAGCACCCCACACACTCCAGGGGCCACCACTCTCAGCAGTGAGGCTGTGGGAAGAGCTTGCACTAGCAGTCAAAAGAAATTTTTTAATAAATTTAAGAAAACATCATCACTGTCTACACTTTGTTTACAAACACTTCATCAGCAGGCTGTGCCTGAGCCAGGATGCTCTGTCTAACCCTCTGCAGCTCTGATTTTACACAATGGTTCAGAAAAACAATGGGGTGAGTGACAGGATTCCCAGCTGCTGAAGTCATTCAACAAGCTGCTCCTGACTCTGCACAAATACGTCTTTTCAGTTAGAGAGCTTAGATTCTGGAAAAGCTGCCATAGGTCTCTTGGTCACCCCTTGACCAGTAGCAATGTCTGTCCTTTAGCATGGCTGTAGGACACCTCTGGACACCCTACCTGCCTTGGATGAGGGAGGAGATTTTTCCCATTAAATATAGAACTTCCATGGGAAAAAAAAAAAACAAGTGATGGGTGGGAAGGGAAAGAGGAGGATGTCTCTGTAAAGCACAAGTCAGGGGACAAAGCAATGAGAGCTGCTAATGAGCGAACAGGGTGGTCTTCCTGGACTCCATTTTGGAAGCTGTGCTCTATAAACAAAAGCGATGAGAGATTGATTACTCATTTAAAAATGAGGTAATTGGGCAGCTTATCAATCAATCCGTAATTCCTAGGGAGTTTCTGCTACAAGATACAAGTTTGTATCTTCTAATTTCCATCAGCATTACAAGCTTTTCATTTTCCATACAATAATTTAACAAAGACCATCTCAAAGCACCCTGACAACCTGAAATGGAAATAAAAAACCCCAGATGAATCTGGATCTGAGGCTCTGCAGGACCAACCTTAAGTTTTTAGTCCCCAATAAAAATCCTCTAGATGAAACTGCTCAGCGTAATCAGATGATCGCTGTGTCTTCTACACTGCAAAGAGTTTTACTAAATTTCAAACAGAAGGTAAAAATTTAATATTTCCAGTCTTTCAAACATGATCCACAAGTATCTGAAGATCAAGGGATCAGACTGCAAACAAGCACTGCAGTTCCTGCCACCACTTCTTTATCTTTCCTTACCTTTGTGTACTGGCTGGATGGGAGGAGATCCACGAATACTTTGAGATCAGTAAAACAGCAGGGTTTGTCACCAAATTTTTTGAAGTATTGGAACATTAGTTCTTCTGGATCACCTACGAAAGAGGCCAGGTTGTGTTTTTCAGTGCTCTACCAAAAGCTGCATCTGTAAAATCACTACAGGAAATCTTCAGGAATGCTTCCCCTCCCCCCTTCAAGATACCACATCCTTTTAGAAAACAGATAGCTGTACCACTGCAGATTTTAATGGAGGTGCAACGTCTTTGGTAACCAAGGACACATAAAAAAAAAAAAAAATCAACCCCAAGAGCTTCATTCAGGCTTCTCTGGCAGAGAAGAGCTCAGCATAACGGGCATGCACACACAGCCTCTGCTTATCTAACAGTCACTTATTTTTGGACGGAAATACAAAAGGAACTTGTCAGCAGCACAGATGTTGCTCTAATCACATTCTCTCCTTCACCGATTCCCTAAATGTGATTAAATGAAAGTTTTTTAAAAAGCAAAACCCGGTGCCACTGCCAAAATACTTGAATGAAAATCCACTCGGAGATTACAGGGCAACAGGAGGACTTTCTACAAAAGCAGCGCATCGGGAACGCACTTTTCACCGTGACGTCAGTGACCATACGCTCCTCGATTCCGTAGGTCCTTTGGAAAGTTTCCCCTCTTTGCTTTTACAAGCCCTGGAGCAGTCAGGAACTATCTGCCCTTCTTCAAGGCTCATCTAACACTTTCAAAATTCTTTAGATGCAGACAACAGCACATGCATTTTCATAACAGACGTTGCTAAATCACAGAGTTAAATGCAAAGAGCTTGTTCCAAGTTTGTGTTCTCTCAAAGATTCATTTGTCATCTGGGCAGTGGCTCTTACCTAGTTTATACTCATCATTACAACCTCTGCATCGCAAACGCCTTATCAGCTCCAGCTTAGCCAAGTATGGTCCCCGAAGCGGCCGAGAGCTCTTAGTTTCTTCTGTTATCCTCTCTTCTATAAATTTCACAGCTTGCTCTATAGAGTAGTGTACTTCTCCTTCCAAAGAGCTGTGCAATTAAAGAGACAAAAGGTTCTTTGATTTTTCCTATTGCTGGGGCACTGATCACACGTGCTCAGCATACTCCCAGGATTCTCTTAAGGAAAACTGGCATGATGGATTCCCTAACTCAGATCGTCCTGAAAAAGATGACCTGGAAGAATTCTACAGTGGACAAACCACTATTTATACAGCTGTTCCCAATAAACTACTGCCAGCCTCCAAAAGAAAGCAGGGAGAACACATTGTTAGGGGTCTGCTGTCAAGAAGTCACCCAAAGATGCAGACAGCACCTGACTGAATATAAGAATGCGAACAATTTGCTGTAGCACAAAGGAAAACCAAATCCACAGCAGAACTGTTAACTTACTGTTCTTCTTCTGGTGGAGGTGTCCAGGATTCATCAATGAGTTGAAACACTGAATCGAAGTAAGTTATATAAAACTGCCAATCATCTGAGCTGAAACAAAAATCAGGCACGGAACAAAGTTTAGAGTATTGCCAAAACAGTAACTCATTTCTAAAACTGCATTCCTTGAAAAAGCTGAATTTAAGGACTAGCACATATTCCTATTACAGGAAAAAAAAAAAATCAACTGCAATAAGAATCATTTTTCCTTGAGGTCTCACATCTTTAGAATGTCATCATCCTGAATTTCTTGAAAGGTATTAAAGGAACCGATTTCAGTAAAGAGTTGAGGCAAACTACAGACTCTCCTTTTAACATTCACATTGCAATCTCAGCTCATTAACATCCCCAGAAAATGCTAAGGCAGAAGTTTCTCCTCTGTATTTAACTTCTCTTTAAGATTAGGGCACAGCTAAATACAAAAAGTCAGCAACAAATCTCTCTTGACAGTTCCAAGAGACAGATTTGATCATACTGGTATGCTCTCTCCTGACACGTCTGTTCAAAGCATTACATGCATTTCCCAGTATGACATCTGGCCAAGTGAGAGAAACGAGGCTCCAGAAAATTAAATGTAAATGCAGTTCTCCTCCTCTGCCACCATGAAAGTTAGAGCTGGGTGATCAGCACAGCCTTTGGAAATAAGGAGGTAAACAAAGTTCTAGTGCATTAATGTGTCTCTAATGTCAGTCTTCAAAAGGAAGCGACTGCAGCTGACACTGACCCCCCCCGTGACTGTCACCACGTCCCTTTAAAATTCCACTCTGCTGCCCTTTCCCTCAAGCTTTGGATTGCAAACCTTTGGAAACGCTTTCAGATCCTCCGACATTCTATTTTAACTACCATTTACAAAAGCCACTAAACAAGGCAATTCACAGCCAGACAGGAATCTTTCTTCAGGTTTCTTGGGTTTTTTTTTTTTTAGTAGGACTGCAGAAATATCATCTCACTTTTTCAGTAGCAGCCTTCTCGACAGCGCGTTGCACTCTGGCCACCTACACAGCTTCTTGTACATCGCCATACACTTGTTCTCCCGGCTTTGGAGCTCACTTGTCAGCTTCTCTAAATTGAAAACAGAAGGGCAAGTTTATTTAATCAATGCATTTCCTCCTCTACTTTCTGCATAAAGCTTCTTATTATAGCCCAGGATGTGAAACACTAAGTATAAGAGCACAGAATAAAGGCCCTCAGAGGATAGAAGGGACAGATTTCCTATGGAAACCTTCATCTCCCAATTCCTTAAAGCTGCAAGCACATTTTAATCACCAGAAAGACTCTTCAAAAACAGAGGATATTAGGATTTTTTTACCAACGTGCTATAAATTTATTACTGCTGCCAAGTCCATCACGGAATAATGCTTAGATTCCATAAACAGGTGGATAAAACCAGCTTGCACAAGAGCACCTCCAGAGTTTGCACTGAAACCAGTTTGAAACTGATGCTACGAGTCAGGCTTCTTACAGCCTTTTACTTTGGAACCAGTGGACATATCTGGAGCAAAGGAAAGCTGCTTTGTCCTCCACACAACTGTGATTATTAACAGAGTAAGTTACCTCCTAGTTTTCCTCTCACAACATCTAAGGCTTCTTTATACTTCTCCAAACGCTCCAGAATCATGTAGTACAGCTCAACCTTAAAAAAAAAAAAAAAAGATTAGACTGCAGTGAAACTTGCTAGTAAAACAATACACAGGTGGGCCAAGAAATGAAGTGGCTTGTGGTACTGTCATTAGAAACAGGAGATAGCCAGGCCTGCAAAGCTATCTTTAGCAACCCATAAGGTGGAACGGTCAGGAATTTAGGTCTTTTTTTTCCATTTTCAGTCCTGAAGTTTCTCTTGGGGCCTCCCAGGGAGTAAAACCAAGTACTTCGTCAGTCAAATCAAACGCCAAAGAATTTCCTTGGCTGCACAATTCCAAATCCCTCTCAACCCTCTGCACTTGGTTTTCCTTCTGTCCCACTAAATTTACTTCCAGAACACTACTGATTATTATCTTGGAAAACTGTTAAAATAATCAACTTTCTGTACCAGTGCATTCCTTGTCTCAGTAACACTCAAATCAAGCTGAAAGTATCTGCAAGCCTTACTTCAGCCTCAGCTTCAATCTTATCCTCTTTCACCATTTTCTCCACCATTCTCTCAGCTAGTGGCAAAAACATTGTCTTGGAGAGGTTTTCATCCTGTGCTGAAATAGACTAAGGAAGAGAAGAATATTTTAACAGCACGACAACTCCTGTTGCCCCACTGCTTTTTTCCTGTTAAAGAGGGAAAAAAAACCCAAACATCCCAGGTGCTTCAGTTCCCCCCAAAACCCCACACATTCAGAGCTGCTGTGTCACATGCAGAGCACAAATACTCCGTTAAAAGGCAGCAATAAAATTAGTGATAGGGAGAAAAGCTCGCTCTTAATTACACTGTCCAGAGACCCCACTATCTAGGCACACAATACCCGTGGCAAGTAACAGGTAGCAAGAACATGTTTGTGTTTCCCACAACATGGTATTTTAGAGACCATGATTAATGCCCCCATGGTTATTTTTCATTTGGCCAACGCTGTCAGGTTGTCTGATTAGTTCCTGAATGAAGCAGCAGCAGCACAGCTCATCTGCACTCTACTCCTGCAGACCTTCTGCAGTCTGAAAGACATGTTAAGCTCAGAGCTCTCATTTATTTCCTCCCAGAGCCTTTATAACCTAGTTACGGAGAGGAGCTGTTCTGCCTAAGGAGCTGCAGATGTCTGAGGTTTTATTCATGAGCTCGATAACTAAAAAGACAGTAGGGTCCTAGTCCAGATGAGAGAATAACTTGAGTTGTACAAACGTGGTAAGGCAGACCAGTTAAGCTGCATTATAAAAAACACTGCAGCATTCATTCTGGATCACAGCGACAGTGCTACTTCAGGAGGGCTGGGTCCTTCTCCCAGCTTCACACAGAAACAGCTCAAACATGCATTTTACTTGAAATAATCTCTGATATTTTCATTCAGAACATGTCTGTATTTGCACTATACCTGCAGCAAAAGTCACTCATTTACAACACTGTACATACCTGCATGATCAAGCTCATCACAGACCAAAAATAATAAGGATTTTTGGGTACAATCTTATAAAGTGCCATTCCAGCCTGAAAAAAAAAAACCAAACAGACAGTTTCATCATTCCTGAAACATTCCTGTCTATAGGCTTCCCTGACAGACAACACAAACTAAGCAGCAATGATGGCAGCAGACAACACAGAATTAGCAACTAGATGAGAAGACTTGTCAACCCATGAGCCCTTCCATCTTAATACACACTGCTGAAGAAGAAAACAGAAGGAAAACATTTCCAAGACTAATTACTTTGTGACAGCAATGAGCATGTGCACATATGACTGCCCAAACAGAGGACAGCTTTCATTTGAAGTGGTAATTCCACCAGGAAGCAGAAGACTTATTCTTTAGGAGTGAGACTGTCATATGAGGCTTGTAGTTCAATGTACCCTAATAAATAGCTCAGCCTCTATCTACAGCTTGAACTCAGGCAGCATACAAGTTGGGCCACAATGGAGAATAACACTTTGCTCAATATATTCTTAGTTGTTTAAGCCAAACTTGTACAAAAATTCAAGTCCCCTTAAGACAGTGGGAACGAGAGGGAGTTTAGGGCTCATTTACTTGGCTCTCTGTGCTTTTTTATACAGAAGAGTGAGGGCGCATGCTTTGAAAAGAAGCTTCCATTTATAGGCATTCTCCAGGCACCTAATTTGGAAGGGATGAAAACAAAACTAACCAGCATGACACGGTTCTGAGAAGTAAGATGTACTTAAAGGATGGGCTTTTTTGTTCTTCACTGAATTACAACCAATACAAACCTAGTTATACAGTAGATTCCAGAGGTAAGTGTATGGGTAAGACTACTTTTCTCAAAGATGAGAGCAAATTAAGAAGAATCAAGCAAGTTTCTAAACAGGGATCAGAAGCTCTCACTAGATTTTTCTATCTATTCCAGAATTCCTTTATATTACACTGCCTTGTGTAACTACCACACTGTTGACATCAGTAGCCCCCCCCCCCCCCAAATAACCAACATATTCTATCAGACCAGATACATCCACAGCTGTCCTATCCCACGTAAGGAAAAGAAAACATTTGTCTTCCAAATGTGCCCTCCAAATAACGTTTTAGGCCTTTCTGTAAAGGCTAACCTAGAGTATAACTGCTGCATTAAGCCAGTCAGCTTTCTGGAAGATTACTTATAATGTGAACAGGCATTTACAGTAAGAAATATAGAAAAAGACACCTTAAAATAACTAGAACACAAATTGCTGATGGTACCTGCTGCATCTTCTTGTATTCTCCAACCCTGGCATAGGCCATGAAGAGATGAGAGTGATACTCTTCACTGTTGGGAACCTTCTTTACAGCTGCCTCATAAAGTTTAGTTACCAGTTCCGCTAAATCAAAACCACATACTTGAGTTAAGACAGATTTGGTAATAATTTTAAAGGACAGCTACCTAAAGATAACATCAGTGATGCTCTGAACAGTAATCTAATTAACAATCATCACCCACAGAAATGTTACACTCTGACCTCAGACACCAAGCACTGCAAACAGTCATCAAAAAAAAGTGCTTCAAAAACCCAAAACAAACCTCAAAATAGAGTTCACAGCAACAACTGAACTTTTCAGAAGCACTTAAGTATTTCTCTTAAGAAAGTTTATCTATTTTGAAGCATTAAACTGAATGAAGATTTCTACTCCTGGCAGAACGGCTGCTCCAGGTGAATTATGTATCAAAACAAAGAACATTTTCAGGGTCTAATATCAAATTAGTTACTCTTATCGCAGGCTTACTTATGTTAGTTGTATCCATTTCCCTATTTTAGTACTTTTAACAAGTAAAATACTTCACATTGTGCTTTTTAATTACAGGTCTATCACTAAATACTTATTACAGTATAACATGCAAAACTGTCTTATATTTACATCCTTCCAGATGTTTTCTTTTTTTTTCTTGTTACACATACAATCATATCTCAGTGTAGCGTTCAAAAACTAAATGTAACTTGTCTTTCACACAGTTTACATATTCTCAACACACTCACACATAAAACATCTAATCATAATTTTCTCGCAGGACCAAAGGTGGAAGTGCTTGACACCCACTATTTCCTTTCTGAGCTATAAACCTAAAAGTTCCAAACCTGAGCTCTACGCTTCTGCAAGCTGCTCAGAATCACACAAAGGCTTTGGACATCTTCAGGGGGTTATGTTGATGTGTCTCACACAAAAATTTCCTATTATTCAAGAAATGATGCTTCAACTCCATACGTACACACAGAAATAAACTAGGAGAGCATAACCAACAGCTGAACTGCAGACTAGTACCAAATATCCATTTCTACAGAGTTGTTTCACACCATTGTCATTGCTCCAGCAATTCAACAGTCAATGCTGCTACCACCACCAAGAACCAGAAGAAGCTGCCAGAAACAACTGTTTGGAGCTGTAGACAAGCAGTATACAAGTTCTGGCTTCTTTTAGAAAAGCACAGGCAATTTTACTCCATCACTCAAACATTCACGATTCAGCATTTCAAAAACACCATCTCACTACAAGGAAAGGTACTGAGAAAGCTCACGGAGTCAGAGAGATCTCCCTTCTCTTTATCACACAGCTTCTTGAGGCCTGAACCCTTCAACTACTGCCTCGCAGCACAAAGCATGCTCCAAACCACAGCCCATGTGATGTGTCATCACCACACACACCGACAACAAATTCCAGTAGCCTTCATTAAAAAATGAGAGTGAACTCATAGGCTGATCGTGCTGGGTGATGATTAGCACGCCGCTCATTTAGGAGCTGCGTAGACAATAACGTTAACGAGAGCAGCCTCTTTGCTTTACAGTGATCGTTAGAGCCTCAGAGACACTTATAATGGGCATCACATAAATTCTCCGAGTCTCTTATTAACACGGCTATATGCAAACCTTGGACTGCACCTTTCCTGGGAAACTGTGGGTCACGTATACTTCTGGAAGAACAGAAATAATCACGACTCTTAAGAGAGGCAAAGGAAAAAGCTTACGTCTGTGCATCTCCCGGTAAAGAATCGTTAGCGCTTGCAAGGAATTATCATCTGTGGGTTCAAGCGCTGCTACTTCTTGTGCCAGAGCGTACGCTTCATCTTGCTTGCCAGTCCTCTGCAAGCCAATTGCCTTTAGAACCTATTGACACAACACAGGGGCAGCTGTTAAAAACACAGAAATCCTCTCAGTCCTGCCGAGGGGAGGCTTTGCCCAACCACCTCATTCCTCCTACAGAACTTCAGGTTTTATTCAGTTCCGAATCCATATGGTGGGAGAGGAAAACCCCCAAATGCAAGCTGCATCCAATAGCCTGGCTTTGCATTTTGTCATAAACATGCAGCTGGCTCCAAGGCATCGGCTGCCACTCTGTTTTCCCCACCTGCAGCACGAGAACTGACCAGTCCTGCCAATTTTCTTTTTTTTTTTTTTTTTCTTTCAATAACCGGCCAGAGAGAAGCGACATAAATGAGATTCAGGTCACTGACACACGCTGCAGCTTGGGAAGCTTTCAAAATGTAGCAATGGTATGAGCAGCAAGGAAAACCCCCAGGGAAAAGAGAAAAGGAGGAATATAGTGATATGTTCAGAAAACCAAAGAACAGAACTGTTTTCCCTTCAACAGGGGGCACAGCGAAACACCCCAAGTCTCAGAGCTACGCTCACCAAACGAGGTCTGCGCGCCGCAGCCGCACCTACCTTTGCACAGTGAAGATCCTTATGTTTTTTGAGCAGTTTATCCGCTTGCTGGATTGCCATTTTATTATTGCCATTATCGAGATAATCTGCGTAAGAACAACATGAACATAGAGCATTAGAACAGAAGACCATCCTGGAAAGCCACCTCAGATTTTACTGTGGAGTATGTGCTGTGAGGTCAGTCGTGCAAACTGCCTTTTCCTTGTGCAATTACTACTAAGCCACGCGCTCAGGAAACGTGTCGTTTTGCAGATGAAGTATTCATCTCGCTGTACTCGTTTTAGTCATTCAGACAAACAAGCTTTTGTAATTACTCCACATAGATCATTAGAGCCACAAAAGAGACGTATAATAGAGCAGGTTCTGCAGCAACAGCTCTTTGCTGGCAATGCAGCTCAGGCGCTTTGCTTCGGTAAAAGTAGAAATTAATTTGGCGTGCCTTTGGGAGACTTTCAATGACTTTTAACACACAGTAGGTGAGAAACTAAGCGCTTGCGGTCTAGGAGAGGATTAAGGGAGAAGATCGACTGGTCCACAGGATCCACACTTCAGGCAGAGCTAATCTGCCCCCTAACACAGTTGCACTGTGTTTTCACCAGACTGGTTTTAAAGACAAAAAAAGTGTCCTTTTCCTAGGGGGATATCCCACTATCTAGTAAACAGCTCTAGAACCTCTCCGTCTTGAGACCATTTTCTCTTTTTTTTGGCTCAGTATTATAATTTTCAGCTTTGCCTACATTATTAGGCACTTTAGGATTAGAACATGACCCCTGTATGCCTCCCTTCCCTCAAAAATGAGTACTCGCTAACCAAATCCCAGCAGAACAACTTGGCTGTACCTGATGTGCCAAAAGGGAAGGGTCAGCTCACGCTGTTCCGGCCTCTCCCTACCAAACTGTGAGCAGAACTAATGCCAATTCATTGAAATCACATTACACATCTTTTTCTCATTGAGATTGCAGCTCCCATTATCAGAGACAACTCTTTTGCCGAGCAAAGAGGTGACCTTTAGTAGTTCCTTAGTATGTGGTACAAAGTGTGCATCTACACCAACGAGATTTATATTCGGCAGCTTTAACCATCGCTTCCATACCCGAGCGCCGCAGATTTGAAGTAGAGCTAATTGGGCTCCTGAGACCATACAGACAAAACCTCAAACGAGGCAGCCTGCCCACACTAACCAAAACAAAATGTTGCTGCATGAAGTAGAGCTTGAAGCTGTAGTACGTCATCTTTACACGGGTTAGATGGCTATTTTAACTTAGGAAAACCCGCGCATCGCCTTTAACGTTAAAACTTAAGCAGAGATTCTCAGTGAAGAGGTTTCCAAACTGGAACAGAACATCCTGGTGATGTCTTCATACACCAGCAGAGACTCCTGGATCCAAGGATCTGTGCCGCACTGTTCTCTTGCGCACAAATTATCTGCCACGCTGCACTGCCTTGTCTTGGATTGTTTAACAACTGTGCCGATAAGATCTCTGCTTTAGGTCTCCTGAAGTAAACCAAATAAACCACAAACCTCTCTAAACTGCAGCAGAATAAAAAGATTGTATGTTCCTAACAACAAGTCAGTCTGAGGGAAGCCAAAGTAGCTGGCAGCGTCCAAAGCAACTCAAGCTAAAGGAAAATAAACTTAAGCCTACACGAGATGCAAGTCTGTAGGTGGAGATGTTCAGTGGCAGGGAAGGCAACACGTGAACCTTCAGGTGAAGGGAGAAGTCAAGGTGAATGATAAAGGTAGCTGGGAAGGAACCACGGTGCAAACTGGAAAGCACCACGGCTTTAAGAGCCAGACCTTCGACCTCATGTTGCACATCTCCAGTTTATGACTTTTGGGAAGGTGTGGATTTACCTCTCTAAGGACGTAACACGTTATTCTGAGCTCTGCAGCACCAAAGCCCAAATTCAAACCTTAGACTGCAGATCATCCTTTCTAAAACTTGCAGAAAGCTGCTTTAAAAATACCCTCTCCAAAATTAATAGAGAGCTACATCTCAGCATTGTCTGCTCTAATCTTGGTTGAATTTAGCAAGCTTTTTCTTTTAAAACATTACAGAGGTTAGAACACCAAGAATTGCACGTTACTAAAAATGGCAATCACAGCACGTACTGCAAAGGAAGGGAAAAAAGTTAAAATTGTTACATAAAGACAAACTGCACCGCTCTGCTCACAATTACGCGACGAACTTTAAGACGGCCATGTGTTGGCACTTTTAGTCCCACAAAACTATCTTCCTCCACGGCACTGGAGCCCATCACGGCCACAAGCCTGTACCGCGCCATCCTCCCTGCCCCAGCGGCAATGGGCATTCCCAAGGCACGTCCATCCCGAAATGAGGGCAGCTCTCCACAAGTTTGTAGGGAGAGATTTATTTCCTGGTGTTGGAAAAAGTTGAGGATATTTTCCAAATATTTCTATCCAATCTTCAATTTTTGGGAAGAAATGATCCCGTAGCCTGGGGAAGTGCTTTTCTTTTCTCGATATTTGCATAGAGACAAGCTTGTCTGCAGCTTCTTAAGCAATCCCAACTGCTTGTAATACCCTTGGAAATATCTGGGGACAGCTTATATACAGAAGGTTCCTTAACGAGACCATCTCGTTCTAACTACTTCACTCGTCTCCCCATTAACTTTCCGACACCGTGCTTAGCCTGTGCCACAACACCTCAACATACTCCCTTAAGGTCTCCGTGACTGCCCTCGTTCCTTTTACCCCTTCAGCCATTTCTAATTTCACTGCAGTAGGAAACAAACGCCGACCGAAGTTACCCCGAGCGAGAGAAGCGGCACAGAACCCCCAGCACCCCCGGAGAGCGGCACCGGGTTACCGAGCAGGAAGGACCCCCCC
The DNA here is from genome assembly GCA_024611175.1 of Megaceryle torquata. Lineage (NCBI taxonomy): Eukaryota > Metazoa > Chordata > Aves > Coraciiformes > Cerylidae > Megaceryle > Megaceryle torquata. The sequence continues at coordinate 7,510 of JANIJG010026128.1, read as the reverse complement.
CGAAGCGGGCAGCGGGGAGAGCTCAGCGGAACGCACGGCGCCGGTCCCCCCAGCCCGGCCAAACTCCCGCTTCCAGTCCCGGGCGAGGAGCCAGAACCGGGCTTTCGCCGGGCTCCACGGCAGCTCCCGGCGGACACACCGCGGGAGGAAGGACGGGGCGGTGGGAGGCCGAGAGCCTCCCCCAGAAGAAGCGGCCGGGTCGCACTCTCCCCAGCCCCCGAGCGGAGCGCGGGGCTCCCCCGCCGCCGGGGCTGGGGCGGGCGGAGGGAGGAAGGGCCCCGCCAGAGGAGCCAGCCAGCGCTTGCCGGGCCGGGCCGCCCGGCGGGCCCCTCCGCGCCGTCCCCGGTCGGGCCGGGCCAAGCCCGCAGCGCCGCGACGGCGGGTCGGGCCGGCGGGCCGGGGGAAGCGGGGTCGGGGGTCCGGGGGGTCCGTACCATAGATGGGCCGCAGGCGCCGGTCGTTGGGGTCCTGCACATGGCCCCGCGCCGCCATGATGAGAGCGCAGAACCGCAGTGCGCAGCCGCCGGCCCGGCCGCCCCGGGGGCGGGGGTGAAGGGGCCGGTAGGAAGCGCGGGGCGGGGCCGGGCCCGTTGCTCGGCTGCCGGCGGAGCGGTGCTGGTGTTTCCCGTTCTCGGGACTGGGTGGATTTCCCCTTCTCCGCAACCCCCTTCCCTCCCGTTCCCCTGCGGTGCGGGTGCCGCCGCCCCGGCTGAGGGAGCGGAGCAGCCTCCCGGGCTCCGCCTGAAGGTACCCGGGACAGGCCGCTCCCCGCTCCGAGAGGTGCGGGTGCTCCAAGGGGCTGAGGGAAGGGGATTGCCCCCGTTCCAGCCCTCGGACAGAAAAATGGCAATAGCTGCAGTGAGCGAGGCGGAAACCCGGCTGTGCGGGAACTGGTGAGAAACGAAACCGAGCGCTCGGCGGGGGGGCTGCGGGGGGTGCCCGGCCTCTGGGGACACGCTCAGCCCTTAAACAACTGAGCGGGGAACAGGCCCTTGAAAGGCTAGGAAATGCTAGAAGGTGAGCGTTAATAACGAACGTATTACCTTCTTAGAAACCTTTTGGGATTGGTTTTAACTTGTCAAGTATCTGGAGAGGTTGAGGTTGGAGCTGAGGAACAATTTCACCAACCCCCTGCAGGGTTGTCCAGGGCTGTCCCAGGCTGCCCAGGTCAGGGGTGGAGTCCTCGTGATCCCTGGAGGGGTTTCCAAGCCCCCCGTGGAGCTGTGGTGCTGAGGGCCGTGGGTCAGTGGTGCCCTGGCAGTGCTGGGTTCATGGTTGGACTCCATGATCAGAAAGGTCTCTGCCAACCAAAACAATTCTATGAACATCTTACAATTTTCCCAGCCTTTACTCAAGTTTCTGACTTAGCAGCTAGATAGAAAACAAAGTTTTCCAATGGGAATAGTCAATTTTCAGCAAGGTGTACACATGAAGTACAGGATTCCAAGTCTTTCTTCAGGACCTGTGTGGCTCAGAAGCAGAGATGTAAAAATAGAACTCATAGGCACCTATTGGTGTGGCCATTGTTTCTCTTCGATAACAGTTCTCCTCTAGTGTATTGCCAGTGCTGCTTACACAGTTACAGATAATGATGTCATCTCAGACGTTGCATCTTGAAAGCAGGCAGCAAAAGAAATCAGCCATTTATTTTTCTTAAAGAGATGATGGAATCTAAACAGTTTCTTGCAACGTGGGTCTGGTTTGTTTGCAGGCGGTGAGGATGTGCAGTTCTGTTGGATTGGGTTGCTTTGCAGGCTGCTTGGGATCTGGCAAGGGAGAAAACCCGAGCAGCCGGAGTGGTTTTCCTTTGTGACAAGGGAGGCACCACACAATAGCTTAGAAAGTTAATTTTGGTGTTTAGAAGGCTGGTTTCTTGCGGGGCAGGAGGAGGAGGAATGGTACATCCAACTAGAAATGCAGCTGCCTGCTTGAGGCAGGAATAAGGGCTGAGCAACCCGTGCCTCGGTTCTTCTTGGACCTCATTGTAAGCCTTGCATCCTCCTCAGGAGAGGAAAATGAGTATCTTAGAAATGAGGTGAGTTGGGGAATTTTGGCTACGAGTAAGAGGGTTACTGCTGTCACTCGCTGGCCTAACAGGCTCTGTTAGTTATTTTTCCCAAGCTCAACCTCTCATAGCCAAGTTATTTTCAGGACGAAACTTCTCAGATTCGTTTCTTAACTTGAATCTGGTGAGGACTTGTTCATGCTGCAAAATGCATCTTTCTCCCAAGGAAATAAATCCACCTTGATTTTATCTTCGTGCAGTATGAAAATTGTGACTTTTGCATGTTGTATACGTTAATATCCTACCTATAAGGGACCATTGAGGCCTGGTGGGGTTTGCCTTTCCCTTTAGCTACTCAGTTCTGAATTCATAGAAAGCTTAGGATTATTATTTTTTTTAATTATGAAAAACAGCTTAAAAAGGTCAGTGTATTTTCCACCAAGTAACTTCTGTGCCTTTCTCATAGCAAAAAGGATATCCCTGCTGTTAATTTCATCATTCATGAAATCCACTGCAGCAGAAATATTGAAGTGTGTCGCTACTGCAGTGAGTCGGTCCCGAAGGCTGAGATGAAGAACCACATCGAGTCCGAACACGTGCAGGTGAGAAACAAACCCCTCTGCAACCGCTGACTCCTACGGCAATTAATCTAACGAGGTCTTTTTATTGTAGGTTATCTGCAAGTGTAGGATGAAGATGGAAAATAGCCTTTTGAAGGATCATGAGGTTGGTGGACTTATTATTAGACACTCGGAAGATACTCTGTGGTGTTTCCAAGCCCTGATTCTAGAGCCTGTCTGTCAGCCAAGACCTGGATTCCAGCCTGTGATTTATGCATCCTATTTACTGAACTGTGCTCTCTAAATTCACACCCTCTGAGGGAAGGTGCCTTACAGTGGTAGATTTTCTTTAATGGTACCTCCAGTTCAAACCCCTGGAAGTAGTTTATCCTGTGCGTTTGCGCGTAGCACTTTTGTTTGTAAAGCAAGCGATGATGCATCATTGCAGCATCTGCAGTTACAACTTGTTTCTTCTGTGTTGAACCCTTTTGAAGGGCAACTTACCTGAGGGTAAAGAACATAGGCAGGCAATTATCATTGAGTAGGAAATGAGCTGGAGATCTGTTCCCTCGTGGAACACATGCTAACAGGTTTTCTAGCAGTACTCAGTGAGGTGTGATTAGTACCAGACCTCAAAAAGCACTCTGTGAATCTGCTGTCTGAGGGTTAGGGTTTGTAAAACAAACATCCGGAGTGTTCGGAATGCTTCAGTTGGTGTCTTTGTGACTACAGAGGTCACACAACTCGTTGTTCTTACATTTCTCATGTCGTATCTTATTCCAGGCTATTCTCTAGTGCAGCTTTGGGTCTGGATAAAGAAACAATAGAACGCTCAGCTCTTAAGCAAACTGAGAACCTCTCTCCACCTTTGCCTTGGTCCTCCAAATGTGAAGACTCATCCCTCTCTCTTTTCCCAGGCGTCGGCGTGCCCGCTGCGCCCTGCCCTCTGCCAGTACTGTGACATACCCCTGACTTTCGACAAGCTCCAGGACCACGAAGTTTACTGCGGAGCTCGGACTGAGACGTGTGGTGCGTGCGGTCGTAACGTCCTGGTGAAAGACCTAAAAGAGCATCCTCAAGTCTGTGGGCAAGAGGAGAAACGAGTAAGAGGAGGCAGAACGGTGCCTCGCCTTGAGGATGGAGATGGAGATTTGCGCGCCTTTCGAGACGTTAGAAACCAGCTAAGATCAGGTAACTGTGCTGGGCCTCCGTGGGGAACGCCCACGGTGCTAGAAAAGTAGATTCATAGCAGCTGTGCAGGAGGCAGAACCCACAAGGACACCAGCAGAAATGTTTCAGCAATACAAAGAAATCAAAAACGAGGTTGAGGGTGACAGAGAAGAGCAATAATTGGTTTCTAATTTGATGTTTGGCAGCTGGTCCAAGTGTATAAAGTTTTGCAGTTGCTTTCTGTGAAAATACTAAGGAAAGCTGGAGAGCTGTAACTTGTAGGCCACTCACACGCTTCCAAAGAGCATTCACAAGTGGTATTTTCATGCACATAAAAGCTTTGTTTAGAGTTCTTGTCTCATCAGTACTGTTGTCAAATGCCACTAAAAGGAATTTGTTTTCCCATCCATACACTGAAAAAAAAAAACAAAGCTGAAATGTTCCAGCCTTGTAAAATGGACAAGACTACCTTGGTCATGGTGTAGGTCACAGAAGGTTCTTCCGTCGCTTTGTAAAGTTCCCAAGAAGCTTAAGTTTAATGTTTTGGAGTAAGAGAGAACAACTTTCTTCTGGTTTTTTTCCTCCTGTGTTTTTGCTTGTACAAACAAAAAGAGGTTGACTGTTTTACTTCTTCCTCTTGAATTTGACAGAGGTGTCCTTCTAGGCTCGGTGTGCTTCTAGGCTTTCAAATGCTCAGCTCCATGAGAGTCCACATGTGCCCATGTGAGACCCTCTTGGTTGAGCTGATCTAGCGCCCAGAGGGAACTGCTTGTTGCAGGCTTAACATTCTCTCAAATTTCTGGTATTTGTCTTTTGAAGAGGACGAACTGGAGCAGCTGGAGAGAAATGAAAATGTTCATTCCTCGCTCTATGAGGAGTGGAACACCGATTTGGACTACGTGTTGGCGCTCAGCCTGCAAAACGAGAGCGATCCTCCCAGTAATACTGGGGCTGAAATTCCAGCTGACTTCTGGGAAAGCTACTACACCAAAGAGGCTGTGCCATTTGCCTCTCTTCGTGAAACAGACAAGTCAAACATCTTCTCCTGTGACTCTTCAGTGTCTTACCGCATAAAAAGTAGGTGTAAAAGTGGGTGTGGTGGGTGGGACAGAACTGGAGGCTGTGGCTGGGGAACTTTGAAGAGAAGTTGATCCAGCTGGGTCCGACTCCTCTGTGGTGGATACAACTGTTGTTTACTTTGCAGACGACAAGACCATCATGTTGCCGTGTGAGTTCTGCGAGGAGCTCTACCCGGCTGAAGATCTGATTCTTCACCAGGTTTAGCACTTCCTTGTATTGTTATCTGGGGGTTTGTGGTGAAGACCTTTTCTTCTGTCACTGTGGCTGAAAAAGGGCATGGGCTTCACTCGGTGACACCGTGAGAACTCTGATGCTTTCATCTTTGCAAAGCATGGTTTTTAAAGTCCATCCATGCTAATTTTTCCATGTTGCTTGCCCAACAGACAGGTTGTAACCCAGCAAGTGCCTTTGCCTCCTTCAGTAAGAGAAGTTCTTCTCCAAATCTACAAGCATCTGATGGGCTGCGTGCTGTTGGGTCCAAAAGCTGTAGGACTCGCTCTTCGTCCCAGCCCCAAGCTGTCCAGGCAGAGGGAGACATTATGATTCCATGTGAATTTTGTGGCATCCAACTAGAAGAGGAGATACTCTTCCATCATCAGGTACTAAACACAGCTTGGTCTGTTGTATCACAGCCAGTCATTCAGGAGCTAGGCTGAATCCTGCAGCACCTTGTTGCATGTTTCAGGAATCTCCGTGATTCTCCTCTGTGTCAAATCCTCCTAAACAAAGCCTCTTAGGTCCCATCTAAAGTGTTGTAGTTCCTGAGGCTCTGACTGAAAACTAAAGGTTCTATTGAAAGCTCTGTGAAACGAAAACTAAACAAAAGGCCCTGAAATTACACAATACAGGTGTTTGACACGTACATAAAAGCTGCGTTGAAACCAGGATGTATGACTCACAGCTGAGATGGGAGAGGAGCACGAGCATGTGCTAGAATCATAGACTGGTATGGGTGGGAAGGGACCTTTCAAGGTCATCTAATTCCAAACACCCTGCAGGGGAGCAAAGACGTCTTCTGGACCTGTTGGAGTGGGGGCCAGAGGAGCCCCAGCAATACTGGGAGGGCTGGAACCCCTCTGCTGGGAGGCCAGGCTGGGAGAGCCGGGGGGGTTCAGCCTGGAGAGGAGAAGGCTCGAGGGAGACCTTCTTATGTATCTGAAGGAAAGCTGGGGAGGGACTTTTTCCAAGGGCTTGTAGCAATACGATGAGGGGTGATAGCCTCAAACTGGGAGAGGGGAGAATTAGATTAGAAATTAGGCAGAAATTCTTCACTGTGAGGGGGTGAGACCCTAGCACAGGTTGCCCAGGGAAGCTGTGGATGCTCCATCCCTGGAAGTGCTCAAGACAAGGTTGGAGGGGGCTTTGAGGGACCTGCTCTGAGGGGAGGTCATTTGACGAGCTGTCACTTAACCACTGCAACATGTGTTTTGCTTTAGCACCACTGTGACCTGCGCCCAGCCAGCCCTGCAGATGGCTTCCCACCTCCGCAGCCGCTGCCGCCTCAGCCCACCCGGGAGAGAAGAGACTCCCCAGAGGTGGCTCGGAGACGAATCAGGCACCAAGGTGTGGGCAAAACGCAGACCTACACCCCCCTCTTCTTCACAGCTGCAGGAGCGCTGCGCCTGTCCCAAGCTGAAGAGGCGTGGTTACCCTGTTCTGTCACCAACATTAAACAATCTCTGCTCCTCTACCCAGGGTCTGTTGTTACACAAGAAAGATTAAATCTCTGGACTGTGGTATCCTCAAAAGTCTTTTTTATGAAGCCGTACGCTGCTGGAATGGAAATTAGGTCCAGTTTTGTCACCTGAACAGTCTCGACTGTCTCCCTGTGCCTTTATGATCCCTGTTAAACGCTGAATTCTTGTCCTCTTAGGGGATGTTTCTCATTGGTGCACAGAAGGCTTTGTGCAGCAGAGGCTGGGCTGTCCTGCACGAGGGGCCAAGTCGCTGAACAACACAGCGAGCACCAGGAAGGCGGCATTGTCCTCGTCAGCGAGAGTCAGCGATGCTCCTGACACGAGGGGGAAGCCCAGGAAAACAGCTGGCAATGAGGGGAGAGCGAAGAACAGAGGCGCAGGATCTACAGGTGGGACAACACCACACGCAAGACCTGCTCTGAACTTCCATCCTGAAGCTTTCACCCCTGGCTTCTTGAGAACTTCTCCAACCCAACCAAGGTAACACCTTTGTCTTCTGTGCTTTGTCTTCAAGCAGCCATGCAGGGCTTGCCCTAAGCAGGAGGGAGCAGCAGCACTGTCACAGCAGGTTGTGCTCTGCTGAAAGCAGGGGCACGGCCCTAAGCCTGGCACGTTCTGATCTTCAGTTGGCAGCAACTCAGCACTGCCAAATCCATTCCTGTCCTCTGCCTCCTTTCCTTATGGGGCAAGGCTGGATCCCCTCCTATTCACCTGTGGGTGAAGGGGTTTCACTCTCTTTAGGGGGGCTGGTGCTTACCTGAGTTTCAGAGGGCAAACCTGGGCTTTTGTATATAGGGCAAGGGAGGGGTTCCGGGCCTTTCTGTTCTGGGGAGAACCCCCTGCAGCGCTGGGACCAGCTCTGGAGTCCTCAGCACAGCAGAGACAGGGACCTGGTGGAGCGGGGCCAGAGGAGCCCCAGTGATGCTGGGAGGGCTGGAACCCCTCTGCTGGGAGCCAGGCTGGGAGAGCTGGGGGGGTTCAGCCTGGAGAGGAGAAGG
>JANIJG010026127.1:21163-48002 GCA_024611175.1 Megaceryle torquata | reverse complement strand
GGTCCTGTCACATATCACCAGGGAGAAGAGGCTGTCCCCCTCCTCGCTCCAACCTCCTTTCAGGTAGCTGTAGAGAGCAATAAGGTCTCCCCTCAACCTCCTCCAGACTAAACAACCCTAGCTCCCTCAGCTGCTCCTCACAGGACTCGTGCTCCAGGCCCTTCACCAGCCTCATTGTCCTTTTCTAGACATGCCCCAGCACTTGTATGCCCATATAGTGAGGGACCCAGAATTGAAAGCAATATTCGAGGTGTGGCCTCACCAGTGCCGAGTACAGGGGGACAATCACTTCCCTATTCCTGCTGGCCACAGTGTTTCTAATACAAGCCCAGATGCCACTGGCCTTCTTGGCCACCTGCACTCATTGCTGACTCATATTTAGTCAACTATCAGTCAATACCCTCAGGTCCTTTTCCAACATGCAGCTTTCCAACCACACATCCCCAAGTCTGTAGCTTGCCATGGGGTTGTTATGACCCAAGGGCAGGACCTGGCACTTGGCCTTGTTGAACCCCATGCAGTTAACCTTGGCCCACTGATCTAACCTGTCCAGGTCCCGCTGTAAAGCTTTCCTGCTCTCTAGATCGACACACCCACCCAGCTTGGTGTCATCTGCAAGTTTACTGAGGATAAACTCAATCCACTCATCCAGCTCATTAATAAAGATATTGAAGAGAACAGGCCCCAGTACTGAACCCTGGGAACACCACTTGTGACAGGACACCAGCCAGATTTAGCTCCATTCACTACCACGCTTTCAGCCTGGCCATCCAGCCAGTTCTTTTATCCAGTGCAGAGTGTATTTATCCAAGCCTTGTGCCATATGTTTCTGAAGGAGAGTGCTGTGGGAAACAGTGTCAAAGGTTTTGCTAAAGTCCGGGTAGACAATGCACACAGCTCTTCCCTCATCCACTAGGCAAGTCACCTTGTTGTAGAAGGAGATCAGGTTAGTCAGACAGGACCTGCCTTTCGTAAACCCATGCTGACTGGGCCTGATCACCCGATTGTCTTGTATATGCCATGTGATGGCACTCGAGATGACCTGCTCCGTAACCTTAGCCACGGTGAGAGGGCTGCCTCCACTAGCCCGATAGGAATGCAATCATTCACGCTGTTCTGAACTTTGTTACAATAGTGAATCAAAACTATATTGATGGACCTACCAGTCTCGCATCTGATTTCTTAATATTGCCAATGGAATTATCCATGGAACAACTTAGATATTGTAATGGCTTGTCTCTTGTTTGATTGGCATGAGCAAACTCAGTGGTTATGGTTGAACTTTAACTTCTCTTTCATTTTCCATTGGAAAATCAGAGATTGTAACAGTAACAAATTTACTGACTGCCCAGGCGTTAATGATGGGACAATAAATCCTGAAAAGTGGTTTTGAATTTTGTCCCAGAACAATATCCAGAGGAATCTGTGTTTAGAATATGCCAGTTGCATTTATTTTTTTGAGCAGGACACAAGTTTTTAATCCTGAGAACCCAGCATTTTGCAATGATTTCCTGTCACAAAATATGTCATCACCAACAATTGCTTCAGAGAACAGCTGATGTTTTGCTGATCTGCATGTGCGTGGGTGCACCTAGGCCTTGCAAGACTCCAGGTAAGTTCGCCAAAACTGATAGGGCCAACTGGTCCGAACAGTTTAATGTAACAGGAGCTACGGACAACCTCCATTTCCCAATTTTACAGTACAGTCAAACAAGCAGAGACACCAAATACGGGTTCATGACAACATTGCGACACATGGAAAACATCAGTGACTCACTAAGCAGGCAAATGTGTCCTTCAGTGGAAGCCCTCCCTGCAGATGTTCTGCACAGGTTTAAGATTGGTCCACTGGCTCTTGAAAGAGGCATCATGTTTCCCACTGTACCAGGAGAACATCGTGTTCAGCTGGACAGTTTCCCTTGCTCCAGCATTTGTCTGACCACACCTTCTTCATAAATAATCCTGGAAAAACCAGGGTGTCCAAAGCCAGAGAAGCTCTGTCAATCTAATGAGCCTTTGCCAAGACTTCCAGACATTTATGGAAAGCAAAAATTAAACCCTTTTCCTCAGAAGTTTGAAAGTGTTAAAAATCTAGAAAATTATGGGGCTCTTCTGTGCGTATCATCTACCTACATTAGATTCCACCAAGCAGCCCAAGACTGACATCTCTTTGCTTTCCATCTGTATTTTCCCTTGCTCTCAGTAGTTCTGTCTGTTTCTGTGAAGAGGATACCAAGGAGCAGATGGGTCATTCTTACAGGATGCAATTAAAAAGACCCCATTCCCTGGAGTTTACTGGGGCTTTAATACTCTATACTACAGTATTGGTGGAAGGTCTCATGAATGTCCCATGGTTGATATTTCCCTGTCCACCCAATCAACTTCCAAAGTGGTTGTTGAAGAAACTTTCAAACTAAAGAGAGTTAAAGCCAGCCTGATCCCCAAAGCCTTCAGTCCATTCAAGAAAGTCTCATAGGGCTAGGAAGCCTTAACAGGGGATGAGGACTACTCTGTAGCTAGGTCTTGGTAGACATATGGGAGAGGCATGAATAGCAGAGAAGACCCGGGCTGGGTTTCCAAGCCATTATCATGACCTAGAAGTTGTACAGGGAGCCAAACATAACAGCCAACAAAGGAGATTTTTCTCCCCTTCCTCCTTCAGACACCTGGGGCATCTTGCACCAGGGTGATGAGGTTTACTGTTCCTTCTCACAAATGCAGGAAGAAGACTCATTAGTTCCTTTTGAAAAAGTTTTCAGAAAGAACGAGTTGCATATAATGCAAGGTGCCAACAGAAGGAGAAAGGCCATTGGGAATAGGTGTCTGCATCACCAAAGAAAGCAGTAATGTGCCTAGTGGAGTCTGCCGGGGATTCTGTTCTCATCACAAGGGCTCCCTGCAGACCGAAATTACCATCTGTATCTGCAGTGGAATGCTCATCCAGCTCTCGCAGCTGCTTTTACCCTGGCTGAAAATAACTGCATGGGTACAGGTCTCCACAGGAAAGCCAGCTCCCTGGGGGAGAAAGGGGATGACAGTGTTCTTGATATCCCCAAAGCAAACTGTGGAGACTATAGAACGCTCATCTCTGTAGAGAGGAACGATTGCTCTGCAATATGCAATGTATAGCAAAATGGTCGACTAAAGCTGTGAAACCTTGGTCATTCTACATCCAGCAGCCACAGTAGTGAACTTGTGCTGTTGTTGTGCATCTTACCTGTGAACTGGGGGTCTTTAGTTTGCAGCTTGGAATTAAGAGTGGCGATTCTCCTCTGAACCTGGGACAAAATACAGAGCTAATTATGAGGCGGCCAAAAATGTGACAGTATTTTCATTTTGTTCATTGAATTTTTGCCAAGCACTCCAATTGATTTAATGATCCCTGCCCCTGGCTGCTCACTAATCACCATCACACCCTACTCCCTTCATCTTTGGCTTGCAAATGCTTACTAATTTTTGCTGCATCTTGCATTGTACATCTGGTGTTGACAGCTGTCTGTCATTGCCCTGAGATGGAGAGACAGATATTTTTAAAAGGAGAGGTCCCTTCTGAATCTCTAAAACATCTGGGAAAATGTGGCATTGAATCTGAGTTACCAAATATTAAAAAAAATAACAGGTATGTGGACAGGCTAGAGGGTCTGCAAATATGAAGCTTAAAAGTAGGCACAGGAATCAGAACAGAAAAGATTCACTGCTGTGTCTTTAAAACACAAGTCCAGAGTGTTTCCCATTTAAAAAAAAAAAAAAAAAAAACGCAGCAAGCGCCTATTTCCTCTATTTCCCTGTGGGCTGTTTGACACGGCACAAAATCTTTTACACGCTACACAACAGAGCACACCTCCTAATTTGATCAAGCTTAACAACCCATGTTGCTTTTGCTTCAGCCTATTAGATGTAACTCAAAAGCCTTTTTACAAAGCAGGATTCGGGATCAGGCAGCAAGATCTAAGTGGCTGGAGACAAGAAACCAATAGCGCAAAAGCACCAAAAAGCCCTAGATATCAATGGAAACAATTGCATTCCTTTATAAATAAATAATTAAATCTCTTCCAGAATCTCATTTCCTCCTGAACATTTTGTGACCGTGATTGTTACAAGCGACCTATTTTTTTTCCCCTCCCTGTTTATTTTGTGTGTTTAACAGCACTGAGCGTACAGTCCATTGTTTTGCTAATGGTCAGCAAAGCTTATCTCCCAATCTCGCCCAGCCACTGTCGCTCACAGGCTGTTCTGCAAGACTTGGATGAGCGCTCCTCAGACCCTGCGAGAGGCTGCGAGCCAGCAGCGAGAGCAAAGCTGAACTCAACAGGCAACACGTAAGGACACAGAAAGGAAATGGGCGAACTTAACCAAGGTTAGCGTGATTGGAGCAGCAGTCACTCCAAATGACCCCTAAGAAGAGCCTCCAAGCAGAAAAAGCCTGGTAGGATTAACGATGCCTTTTTATGAAGGAGTAATTTCAGGACATCTGTCTGAAGGGAAGTGCTACATTTATTTATTTTTAGTTGGACTGGATTTATGCCATATCGAGTTGATGATGCCATTACAGAGTTCAAAAGGATATTCTCTTTGCCTCCTAGCACAGGAGCAAGGGGACAGTCCAGTTAACAGGAATGGCAGCCCTTTCAGAAGCAGTGGAAGGAAATAGTTTTAAATTCATCAGTTATTGTATACGCTTTGTACTTAAAGTAGGAGACTTTTCTTGTCACTGGAAGGTGAGAGACTTCTCCAGGAGATGATTCTCAAGTGAAGATGCTTTTAAACTTCACCCAGAGGAGCCTCTCCTTTTCCCACACCTATGGAAAGACCTGCCTAATAAGTGGCCTCTGGGGTAAGAAACTTCTCACTAGCTGACAGGGAGACAGTTGTATTTCTGACTGGACTCTGAAAATCACCGGTGCGGGATATCACTCATGGGCAAGTATCTGGGTAATATTGACCACTAAAATATGTAGTACTAAATCTCCTGGTTTTTTTTTGGTAAGTGGTATGAAACTGTTTTAATTCAAATCAGTCTTTAAGTGTGGAAGTACAGGAAGGTTTATAAAACACTCTGAAACGTCTTGTCCTGACCACAATCAGGAACAAGATACTGGACTAGAAACCAGGGGCTGAGCTGTTTGATAATCAAGGATCATCTCCTCAAAGCTCAAGAGTGACAGGAAGAAGAGTGACAGAAGGTGTGTGTGAACAAGGAACTCCTGGCTAAACTCTGACACAAAAATGAAACGTACAAAAGGTGGAAGCAGGGGTTGGTGACCCAGGAGGAAGCTTTACTGGTGAGAGTGCCCTTCGGCAATCCTGAACAAGGGGCCCAGAGGTGCTGAGGGAGCTTGGTAAAGCTATTACAAGGCCACTCTTTGGAAGATTGTGGTGAACAGAAGTTCCTGAGCCTTGGAAGAATGCAAATGTCACTCCTATCTTCAGGAATAGCAAGAAGGGGGATCTGGGGAACTACAGTCTGATCAGCCTCACCTCAATCCCAGAAAAGGCAGTGGAGCAAGAAAGGATGGAAAACAATTTCAGACACATGAAGAACAAGGAGGTGGTCAAGCATAAGTCAGCATGGATTTACAAAGGGGAAATCTGGCTTAACCAACCTACCAGCCTTGTACAGCAAGATGACTGGCTTGGTGAATGAGCAGAGAGCAGTGGATGTTGTTTGCCTTGACTTTAGCAAGGCTTTTGACCCTGTCTCCAATAACATCCCCACAGACAAGCTGACAAAGTATGAGTTATGTAAGTAGACAGTGAAGTGGATCCAAAAAATGGCTGAATGGCCAGACCTAGAGTGTCATGATCAGCGGCACAAAGTCCAGCTAAATAACAGTCACTAGCAGCATATCCTGTTACTAGGTCTTATACTGTTTAACATCTTCATTAATGATCTGGATGATGGGGCAGAGTACACCTTTGGCAAATTTACAGATTGTACCGAGCTGGGAGGAGGTGGTACACCAGATGGTGTGCTGCCATCCAGAGAGACCTGGCCAGGCTAGGGAACTGGGCGGAGAGGAATCACATGAAGTTTAACAAAGGGAGATACAAAGTCCTGCACCTCGGGTGGAATAACCCCATGCACCAATACATGCCGGGGGCTCTGCAGAGAAGGACCCAAGGGGTTCTGTTGGACATCAAGCTGGCCATGAGCCAGCAGTGTGTCCTTGTAGCAAGGACAGACAGCAACATCCTGGGCTGCATTAGAAAAAAAGCATCGCCAGCAAGTCAAGAGAAGTGATCTTTCACTTCTGCTCAGCAGTGGTGAGATCACACCCGGAGTCTTGTGCCCTGTCCTGAGCTTCCCAATACAAGAAAGACAAGGACTTACTGGAGTGAGTCCAGCAAAGGGCCACAAAGATAACTAAGGGACTGGAGCATCTCTCAGGTAAAGGAAGGCACAGACTGCTGGGAAAGTTGAGCCTAGAGAAGAAAAGGCTTAGGGGGAAATCTCATCAATGTGTATGAATACCTGGAGGGAGGGAACGTGGAAGAGGCAAATGGGTGGCTACTGACAGGACAAGAAACAGCAGGCACTATTTCAAACACATGAAGCTCCACCTGAGCACAAGAAAACACTCTTTATTCTGTGGAGGTGGTCAAAGACAGGGAGGGACGGGTTGCCCAAAGAGGCTATGGAGTCTCCATCTCCAGAAATGCACAAAACCTAACTGGACACCATTCTGGTTAACTGGTTCTAGATGACATTCCATGAGCAAAGAGGATTGGACTAGATGATCTCCAGAGGTCACTTTCATCCTCCACAACCCTGTGATCCATCACAGCAGTTTCTGGTGTCCTATATGCTGTCAGTTCTTATGCACTTCTCCAATTTATTTTCCCCTGAGGTAATTATACACATTACTAGTGCAAAAAATTGCACTTGAATGTATATACCTCCAAGGATGAAGTGGTTATGGAGAAACATGAACTTAAAATAGTCAGAGGAGTTGCCCACAAGCAAAAATATGGGAACTAGGGATCATCATTCATGACTGTGAGGTTCTGTACAGGTGCTTTCAGCAGAATAAGCAAGGTGTGGGGAGATAGAGGCTGACAGCACACAGGGCAGGGTCAGATAAGAAGTGGGAGATGAGTGACTTATGACAGCCAGCACTAAGCATGGTGCATAAGAATTTCAGTTTTACTTCCCAGTCTGTGGCAACTAATACAACATGGGCTAAGCTGTTTGTCTGGGGTGGGGAAATCAAAGCCCCAACACCATATCAAAACAGGGCACCAAGCATGGACAATTAAATCAAAAGCAGTATTTTCAAGCTGAGCACCCAGAAAAATGGAGAAAACACCATTAATGACCACCTGAGAGAAGTCTGATTTAAACGACCACCCAAGAACACCAAAGCAGAGGCAACTGGCCAGGGCAGCACTCCCTAAGCTGAACCATGAGCTTGGCATTTCTCCAGCTGTGTTCCCAGTCTACTCCACAGCATGGTCCTGGTATATTTTATGCTCTGAGGCAGGGTCCCATTAAGAAAAAAATACGCAGTCACATCATTAACATCTGTCTGTCTCACAAGAGATGATTAGAGAAACATTTTTCAACAATGGTCTAGGAACTGATCCTGCCTTGGGGGAAAGAGACGGACTGGAGTCCCCAGATGGCTCCTCAAGGTCCTTTCCAGGCCTGTCCTCCACAAAGTCACACATACCAAAATCAAGCCAAATTAATTTTGCACAAATTATTTTAATTCCATCCTTCCCTAACTTCTAAATGGTTGATTTCAGAGCCAATTTGGTACAGATGGCAGTGTGCTGCATTTTACAATCCTGGTTTTCTTAAAAGCTGATTCAACCTAGTGAGGATATGCACATTCACAAGGTTCATTGACAAGCTTGTAACAGATCCACCACCACAGAAACCTCTTCCAGGGACTGGCAGTGCAACCCAGTTGACTTGTCTTGTCCACCTAGGGAGGGTAAGGGTGGCAGTAGGAGGAGCTTACTGTACTGCTAGCCAGCATCAGAGGCTTGCCTTTCAAATCCACATGCTGGCAGTAGAGATGAGAGTCTCAGGCCACCTGGGTTCCCTCCCAAACTCTGGAGGACGTGTGCCACCAGGAGCTTTTTGCCTGTTTCCATCAATGTTCTATCCAGTCCCATTTTAATCAGGCCTTTGAAAACAAACAGCTCTTTTTCCACCTCCTCTGCTCCCTGCCCCACCATTGTCAAATTAGGGTCTCTTCTCTCCCTTCTCTTGCCTTCACTAATTGCACCCCACCTCCAGTCACACCCATACCCTACCTCTGTCCCACTCCTAGTGACCTGGCTTGTCCTACTGTCACAAATCTTTTCACCTCTGCTCTTTCCCTTACTCCCTTGCCTTATTTTTTACCGAACAGCTGCTTCCAGACCCTAAAGACCTCAGTGATTTAACTCTTTTCTCTATCCTCATTCCTATTCTTTGTTGACTCAGAAAATGAAGGTCTTCCCTTCTCTGCCCCAGTCCTACCATCTTTCCCTCCTCCACCAGGTATTTCAGCCCCAGTCCCAACAGGGTCTTCAACCAGATTTACCTCTTTTCTCCCAGAGCTGTCTTTCCCAACTGCTTCTTCAGCCATGCAGCCTCATTACCAGCCTAGGGGTTATCACCTTTATGAGAGAAACCACACTTTTCTCTCAGCTCGGTGCACACTCCCACAACATTAACATCAATGACTTGCAGGTGGGGTGGGCTTGGCCACTGCCTGTGGACAGCACAGGTGCAGGGCTCTCAGCAGCTGCAAAGACACGGAGGATACTCATCCGGGGCAGAGTTTCCAGGGATGGTTTGGGGATGGCTTCTTGTCCATTAAACACTAAGGAATCTCCACAGATCTGCGTGGCTTGTGATTTTTCAAAGTCATAAAGTGTGGTCCAGGTTGGATGGGCTTTGCCAAGATCCATAGAAGCCAGTCTGTATGGTGTGAGGGAGATGAAAGGTCTCCAACAAAAAGCTAACAGACATGCTTAAAATGGGGACAAATGCATTTTTGATAGCCTTGTTCTTGGAAATGTCCTAAATCACTTTCATTTTAACTTCCCAGCACACTCAGCATGAAGATTTTGGTATAATTCTTAGGCTTTAAGAAAATGGTAAGCGAGTCCAAGATATTTTAATGAGAAATGCTGTACAGCCTTAATATGCAGGGGATATTATGCATCCCAATGCATAGGGATGTTAACTCTTAGATAAGGCTATCATAAAGTACTTCACTGTCTTTCACTTCTGTTTTTCTCATTTCCATTCTCACCGATTATCAAAATCTGCTAATTGCTGCATACATTGGGCTGCTAATATTTTAGTCTTTATTGGAGACCTTTTTGCTGCAGGACAAACTCCTAATTTTCTGAAACATCCCCTGAATTAATTTATTCCATTGGTTACCTCAGAGTCATAAAAATAGTGCTATTAAACTGTGGACTTCAGTGATCATCAGTGTTAAAGGAGCAATCTGCTTGAGCAGCTGAATCAGTTCAAGCAACATCCTTCCCATTGTCATGGACTTCTCTTGCACTGATCACGTTGCTTTGCAAAGATGATATTCAAATTTATTAAGTGAACTGACGTTGTCCCAGGCTCTGGCATGCTTGCTGAGTTGCTGAAAAATGCCACAGGCTTTATGTTAGAGTTGGCAGTCACTGTGCTCCTTCCAACAGATGCAGATATGAGTAGGACAGCTATTGCTGCCCGAATGGCGTAAACAAATCAATGTCTTAAAGCTGTTTGGGTCAGCCCAGCATTTCTTTTATACTGTACAGGTAGATTGTGAACTTGCGAAACCCAGTGAGACAGTGGAAATTTCCCTGTAATGAAAGCACATCTCTCAACACTTCCAGGCATGTTGCGGCAGAACAAAGCTGTGACCTATTCTTTCATCTGCTACCCTAAGGGCAGGAAGATCTTTAAAAGTCAATGTCTCATTTATGACTGTGCATTAGAACCGCCTAAACTGGTCACGGAGGGAAATGATTTTATAATAATCCTGGAAAAGGAGAGGCAAAATCTCGGTCACTCAGCTGTTGGCTGCGCAGAGCTTGGCACCAGTCTTGAAACCCAATGAATAATGTTTGAAATTACATCGTTCCTAGATTTCCAGCTGTACCAGAAGGTAGGTGGTCAGAGCAAAACCTACCTTACCTCCTGCTGTGGCTGCTGCAAGATTGATGCTGTGTGGATCAGGGGAGGATAGCCCAATTCTGCAAAATAAATAGGCTCCTGCTGTGCCCAGCATAGAGGCGTCGTCTGTCCTTGTAGGACTGTGGGGCCCCTGAAGCCCAGGGTCTGATTGTGTAGCAAGGCACTCATTTTCCCAGGGGAAATCTGCAAGAGGTTGTTTTTTTATTTAAGCACTTTACCAGACATATCTCACATGCTCGTGGGGTTGTTTCTAATGCTGTCATTATCTAGAAAAGTCTTAATGGCAGAAATCTCATACTTGCTTCAGCAGATGCTTGGATTGCCAATGGGTAGCAGGGTTCTTTGTTCTTTCTAATCTATGATTTTTAGATTTCAGTTATTCCAGACAGTGGGGTGATCCTGAGAAATTGTGATGTTTCTCCTTTGTGTAAGGACACAAATATATGCACAAACATACACAGAAATATTATTTGCTGCACTAAAACCAGCTGTTGTGAACAAACTATCCACACACAGCAGCTACTGGTTACTCAACAGCAAAATTATTGGTCCCCACTGTTGACACCTCAGTTTATTGCCTGAATTCCTTTCCCATCTTCTTCAGCCTCTCACTGACTTTTTCCAGAGGACATTTGCAGTTCTCACTAAGATCCAAAACTTGCTGGCTGGGGAAGATAACCAGGAGATAACTGGGTGCATCAGCTCTCATTTTCCCATTCTTTGATGGGTCAACCTGTCTCTCAAGCCTTTCTGGTGAAGCGTCCAGAGTTCTTTTTGCTAATGTATACTGAAGAAGCCTTAAGGCATCTCAGGGAAGTGGTCTTGTGTTCACTTGAATGACAGGTGTCAGTGAGAAAGAAGACTCTGGGTTTTCTTTCTGAGATGAGCATAATGGCCATTCCAAGACAAGGCTCTTGACTCCTGAGTTTTCTCCCTGAGTAAATTAGAACTCACATCATCCACAGGTACTCTTTGTTGTTGTTGGGTTTGTCTCTTTTAATGGCTAAATTCAGATGCCTGTTGCTGAATGCAGTGGGGACTGAGAGGTTTTCTTCATCAAAGGGTAGAATTTAGCTCAAAGGTGTTGTATGGTGGCACAGCAGGTACCCAGTACTGCTGGGCCTCCCTCACTGACTGGAGCATGCTGATATTTGGTATCAGGAGAACTAGGAAAAAGACCTCATCATCGGGGGTTGTGAAGGATGGATTGCAGAAATAGGAGAACACCAAATGTGGTTTTGTTACTGGTATGAAAAAAGGCTGTAATAGAAAGAAAATGAGCTGATATTTGCAAAAGCATAATCCACTATCAAATGAAAGATTCACCTGACAGAGGAAAGGAGTCTTTATACAGCACCTTTATTCAGGGGACTGTTAAAAGAAAACCCAAACAACAAAACCCCAGCTGCTTTCAAACAAGAGCTTGAATTTGCTGTAATCATGTACAAAGTATCCCACTGTTCATGGATCTGCCTAGCACTGCTGTAAATTCAAGGTGCAATTGCATCAGCTAATATTATTCCTGCAGTTCTCTTTGGTTTGAAATATCACCCAACTCATTTGGGTTAGATATGAGATGTAATTGCCTGGAAACCAGCATGCAACTCCAGAAGGATGCCCTGCTAGTTGTATTCACCTTGTCCAATAAAATGTCTATGCCATGCCTGTGTTTGATCATGGCATCAGTACACTGTGCAGAATGTGCCTTCATTTTCCCTTTCAATGGGCCCCCTGAGAGGTACCAGGGGCTTCCTAAGGAACCTGAGTCCTTAGGGATTTCCTAAGCCATGGGAAGCTCCAAGAAGCAAAAACTCTTCAGGGTTCCTGCACCTCTCAGCACTTACAGGAGGTGTGTTTGAATGAAACATGGGTGAGTATTAAAATACTGCTGGTAAAGCTAGCACCTGATGAGTGCTAGGAACCTCATGTCCATTGCAGACTTGCAGAGAAAATGTCAAATTCCTGCTAAACCACAGGAAACTTGCCTGCTTCTGGCCTGCCTTTCTGATGTCCCAACTACCAATGAGTATTTCTTCTCATGCTGTTTTCAAAAGGTGAGCGTGATCCTGTTGAGCATCTTGCCAAACTCTTTACAGATACCTCTGCAGCTGGAGGCAGGGAGCAGAGTCAACAGCCATCTTGACATTGCTGCAATGCGAAGGGTATGACCTGGTAGTGATGAAACCAGGGCTCTCCCTCAATGCCTCCCTGCAGACTGAAAGAGGGGCAGACATGAACTGCTAGAGGGAACTAAAAATACACAGTCTCTTCTCTGAGTAGACCAGGGATCCTGGGAAGAAAAAGCCACATTCTTCATTGGCATGTAAGAGAGTAGGTTAGAGAATGAAAAGGAAGAAAGAAAGAACAGCTACTAACTAGAAGACAGCCCTGGCATGAGAACAAGTAGATAAAAATAGGCTATGAAAAAAATGTGGGCTGCAAATCAGAAACAAGTTTCCTTCTGTCAGAGTGAGGTGCTGGAATATCCTGCCAAGAAAATTCCCAATGACTCTTAAGATGGACTGTGATAAATTAACAAGAGGGACTTTATGATTCAGTGCTTGTCATAGCTGGGGAATATGATGACGACTAGGAGATTCCTTCTAGCCCTACATTCCTGTTGGTGTGATAACAGAGGCATCTGTGTAGGGCACAGTAAATGCTGAATCACTGAGTGCTTTATATAGCTGCCTAGCAGGACAAAGGCCCTTGTACCCATCCTACAAACAAACAAACCAAAACAAACAAAAAACCCCACAAACAACCAAACAATACAAAACAACCAAACAATACAAAACAACCAAAAAAACCCAAACCAACCAACCAACCACACCACCAAAACCATCAAAACCGCTCTATGGAAATGATTGTGCTCTGGCAGCACAAAGCATAAAACTACAAATGCCTGAGTCAGAAGAAAACCAGCTGAGCTACAGGCTCCTCTACACAGAAGAAAGGTGGTGGCATGGGTGTGAAAGCAAGAAACCTCACTATAAACACTGAAAGGCACACACTCTGAGGTGACCACGCTCCAGCAGCTCTGATACACAATTTTAACATGGGAAAGAAACTCAGTGCTTGGAACCATGTAGAGGTATCCCATCCACTTCTTCAGCCAGGTGCATGCAGGGATCATTTCCACATGAATCATGTGGAAATCAGGCATGTTCATATAACGTAGCAGAAAGTTCCTGCAATTATCATCAACTACTAAAATATCCACAGTTCTCACGCCACCCCAGGATCCACAATTCTTTTGGTGTTGTTTTATTCTCCTAGAAGTCCCCAAGAACAAGAACACTTCCTGCAGCACAAGGCCAGCAATCAGGATGCAGTTTACACTGATGTGTTTGATGCCTCACAACTGGACACCTACAGCTTTGCAGCTCTGGCTCTAAGAGCAGACCTTGAGGATAACAGCAGCAGAGCAACTGTAGTTTCAGTAGAACATAGCTAGAGGTGGAGACCAAGGAGAAGGCACCTAAGAAAAACTGCGTAAAGTAAGAGACAGCCCTGGTTTCTAGGCTTAGGGGAGTAACATTACTTGAGAGGAGACCACCTCTCCACAGCCCTCATGGCTGTTGGACTTGAGGAAGACATTTCCAAAGCTTATTCCAGGCCTGTGGAGCTCATGTACAAATGTGGGCACCACCTCAAAAACAGCAGCACAAGCTACTTGGAGACCTAAAGTCCCCAATTGCTGCTCCTCACTGTGCCACTGAAATGTCCCCACACAGATGTGACACCACTCTACAGGCACCATCTCCAAGGGTTGCAAAGTCTGGTTACTCTGGGCCAAGGACACCTGTGAGTTTTCCCTCTTGCAGTACTTTCAAATTCCCATTATTTCTAATACGTGCCCCTGGTGTCAAAGCTCATAGTGAGAGGTTCCCCACAGATCCCAGCTGCTAATGCCAACACAAGGCGGTGGGGAGCCTTCCATGCCAACAGTCAGCACTCTTCTCCCCAAGGCCTGCCTTAATCCCTCTCTGCCATAGATAACAAAGCTATTTCCCCCTCCTCCTCCTTTTTTTTTTTTTTTAAACCAGGTTGCTGAATCACTATTGAGATCAATTTTGTTATTTCCTAAGCAGTCACAAGCTGACAGGGTAGCAGGGCAGACTGAATGATGGCAGGTGGTTGCAGCACAAGAGCCTCAAGGCTTCCTGCCTTCCTAGCTCTTGCCAAGGCCCAGGAAGCAGGCATACATAGACAGAGTCACAGAATGGTAGAGGTTGGAATGAAGTTCTGGGGATCATCTAGACCAACCCCCTGGCTAGGGCAGGCTCACCTAGAGCAGGTTGCACAGGATCATATCCAGGTGAGTTTTGAAAGTCTCTAGAGAAGGAGACTCCACCTCTCTGGGCAGCCTGTTCCAGGGCTCTGTCACCCTCACAATAAAGAAGTTTCTCTTTATGTTGAGGTGGAACCTTCTGTGTTCAAGTTTATACCTGTTATTCCTTGTCCTATTACTGGACACCACTGGAAAGAGTCTGGCCCAATCCTCTTGACACCTGCCCTTTAGATATGTATAAGCATTGACAAGATGCCCTCTGAGTCTTCACCAGGCTAAACTGCCCCAGGTTTCTCAGCCTTTCCTCATCAGAGAGTTACTCCAGTCCTCTAACCATTGCCGTAGACCTCCTTTGGTCTCTCTCCAGTAGTTCCCTGTTTCTCTTGAACTGCTGACTTCTCACACCAGCTGTGATGTGACCCTTCCTGTCAGCAAGGAAAGGGCATGGAGGTGTCGGTGCATCGCTGGGGTTAGGGGGAGCGGATGGAGGCCACAGAACTTTGAAATAGAAAAGCAGCACCTGTAAACAGGCTGGTGGGCAGGGAAAGGCTTCGCTCTGTGGAGCATCTCCTATTATACTGCGCACAGCAGAGCTCAGGGATGACAGCTGAGGTGGACTCATCATCTCTTCCCGTGGTTTGCAGAAAGCAGCAGGAGTTACAGAGCCAGAGCGTGCAGAGGTGCACAGCTAGCATGGGAAGGATGGCTTGGAAACACAGCTCCTCATCAACATTAACTGCTGTGGCTGCCTCATGTGTCACTGGATGAGGCAACCTCTCTGCTGTCAGATACTGCCTGGATGGGGACAGGGTGCTGGGTAAGGTGTACAGGATTGCCAAGGGCTGCTCTGCAGCTTTTGGGCAGTAGGAGTTTCTTGCATGTCTTGAAGTACTGTGAGCATATTTGTAAGGATGGTGAGTCCAGCACTCACCTGGGAGCAGGCAGGGGACCTCCTTCCAGTCATTTACCATTCATTTTGATTTCTGTAAGATGAAAGTTTATGCCTCGAACTCCAAAGAGGAACAGCGTTTCCTAAGGTAACAGATTTAGACAGCAGGTAAGTTGGAGAAAAAAATTGCTCACCTGGGATATGGATAATATAGGCCCCCTGGGTGAGAGATGGCTCTCTTTAGGCTGTATTCATCAGCACTGGCGAGAAAGAGAGTTGGTTATAGTCAGTTATAAACCAGGGCACTCATGGCCCTGCTGCCATAAGCCTTCTTCTCAGCTCTCACAGTCATCCTCTCCACCTTTGCAGAACATGTGCTGCTCCCCCTACAGCTGCTCAGAAACCTTGGATTCAGGGCAGAGCTCTAATTAAGATGCTTTGAATGGGGAGAGACAGGCTCCTCCAAAGACAGTACAAGGAGCCATGGGGAAACCAAAACCCAAATTCAGTGTTTACTCCAGGTGCTTAAAGTTAAGCAGCACGAAGGCTCCTCTGTGTGCCCATGTAATGCTCAGTGCAAAGATACTGTAATACCAGTGTCAGTGAAAGGCAGCCCACACTCTGGCTCTCCCTTCTCACACACAGGCAGCGCAATCCATCACATGGTGCTTTGACTCTCCCCCATCTTAATCAAGTGCATATTTCTTGCTAGATACAAATGGAAGCCAGAGTTGGGAGTCATCAAAAGTACAAAGGATTTTTTATGTATGCAGACACACATACACGTATGAACTACATGAGCCTCCTTTGTGGATGTAGAAAGTAGAATCATAGAATCATTTTGATTGGAAAAGACCTTTAAGATCATTGAGTTCAACTGTAAACTGCCAAGTCCACCATCAAACCATGTCCCTAAGTGCCACATCTACACAACTTTTAAATACCTCCAGGGATGGCAACTCAATCACTTTCCTGGGCAGCCTGTTCCGGTGCTTGACAACCCTTTTAGTAAATTTCTCCTAATATCCAACATAAACCTCCTCTGGTGCAACTTTAGACTATTTCTTCCTGTCCTATGGCTTGTTACTTGGGAGAAAAGACCAACAGCACTTTGCTACAACCTCCTTTCAGGTTGTTGTAGAGAGTGAGAGCTCCCCATAGCCTCCTTTTCTCCAAGCTAAACAACCCCAGTTCCCTCAGCTGCTCCTCATAAGACTCATTCTCTAGATCCTTTGCCAGGGTCATTGCCCTTCTTTGGACACACTCCAGCAGCTCAATGTCCTCCTTCTAGTGAGGGGCTCAAAACTGATCTCAGTATTTGTGGTGTGGCCTCATCATTGCAAAGTACAGGGGAACAATCACTTTCCTAGTCCTTCTGGCACAGGCCAGGAAGTTTTTGGCCCTCTCAGCAGGTGCATCCACATGATGTGCAGTTTTCATTTGGTAGTTGCTGGTCATCAGACAGAAAAACACCTGCCCCAAATTCCAGGTATGAGTTTCCAAACAAACCATAGGGTCAGAGTCCTCTGGAGGGCTTTTCTGCATTCACTAGTGGATTTTAAGTTAATTTTTATATCAGCTGCTTCCTGGTGGCTTCAGGGTTGATCATTTCCTATGACCACGCTGTGGTATTTCCTAGCCTCAGAGCAAAGTGCTACTCTAAACATGCTTGGGGGGGGCGGGGAGAAGTCAACTTGGAAAAGTGGCATTGCCCCATATTTAGTAGGGTCCCTAGAGCGTCCCAGTCACCTCCCTGTTCCACCCGTCGTCCCAGCGTGGGGGTGCCGTGAAGATGCGCTGCGTGGGGCGCTTGAAGTTGGCTGGTGCACCCGATGTGGCAGCAGCAGCCCCTGCTGCGAGCGCTGCAAAACTGCAGGCGCCTTCTCCCCAACCCTGGGGCGGGGACCCGCTGGGAAAAGAACCACCAGAGCTCCACCCGATGGACCACCCCCCACCAGAGTTCTCCCGGCCTGGCCCAGGGAGAGGGCAGCCACAGGCTCCGCAGCCCGGGGGTCTCCCCACCAGCACCCCCAGCTCCTCACGCCGCCAAGCTGGACACGCTCCGGCCTGTGGAATAAATGATGGTTATAAATAAAATCTCCTGCTCCCCTGGGGCCAGGCAATACGGTGCTTCCTGGCTCTACATGAGCTCCCCGTGGCTTTGGCGTGGCACAAGGTGGATTCAGAGGATAAACGCTGCTTTTTGGGGGTGCCTAAGCATCTTGGTTTCACAGGGCCAGAATCACAGAATCAATTTTCCATTCAGGAAAGCTGAGGTTTTTTTAAAAGACTGCAAGCACCCAATTCAATGAGAGCAAAGTTGATAAGACACTTTGTTTTCATTCGTAGCCAGCTATGGTATGTGGGTCTCCATAGTGATCAAGGTCTTGAGCAGCTTCAGCTTAGCCAGATGCTAAAGCTCAGAGCAGCAAAAGCCAAGGCAGCTGACCCAAACTAGCCAACAGAAGTATTCCACACCATAAACATCACGCTCTCTATAAATTGGAAAGTTTGCTAGGGACAGTCTCTTTTTGTCAATGGCTGCCATCCCTGGAGGGTTTCACCCATCATTCTGCTCCCTTGGCCTGCTCATGTGTTTACACTTTTGTTGGAGCTTGGTGCTCCCAGTGCCTGACATCCAGCATTCACTGGAGTCCTCAAAGTAAAGCAACAAAATATGGAAACTGTGGTCCTCAAAGTAAAGACTCATAATATGAAAATTGTGGCTCTCAAAGTAAAGCATCACAATAAGATAACACAAGATAACACAGGGATGGGCTAAATTCCAATCACCTCCTGACCAGGGGCATGGGAGGGAAAGTGTCGTAGCCTGAAGGTAACCTCAAGTAATCTAAGACTAATTAGCATGGTAAAATTCACACCCCTAGATGGAGACCTAACATACCAATGTGAGACCACTTCTGTATAATGAACTAGCCCCTAATCACAGCATGAGCAAAAGAGCATCATTTAGATGACCAAAAGGTGACCAGTAAACAAGTGTTGGACAACTTTTCTTTACTGTAAACTGTATGAAATCCTACAGCTCCTCTGAAAGGATGTGCTAGCTTTGGGAATTGTCTGGCACCCTTTTCTGCACAGAACTGGAATAAAACAAGTATCTTGACTTTATGTGTCGACTGGTCTTTGCACACCAAGTAAAGAACCCAGTTTTGGGACAACATTGGGAACACGCAGCTCATACCACTACATGTGCCAAGTATAACTTTGTGTACTTCATATTAGCCATTAATATTGGGAGTGGTGGTGTGTATTATTATATTAAATCTGTTTCCATTTCAACCCACAATTTTCCCAGTTCCCCTTTTCAGAGGGGTGAGGGAGGGTGCGTGTCATCAAGTGAGAGAACAACTGACTAAAGGGAGACACCAAGAAAGTGGTGTGGAGGGGCACGTTGTGGCAAGCCTTTGTAACCTCACCACCACCCCCCTGCTCCTACCCACCTCTGGCTTTCTCAGCATCCCTCTGAATTAGCAAGGGCTTTCCCATCAGAGGTGGGGAAACCCCAGTCAATGTATTTCACCCAGGCCAGAGCTGTAAGGGCTCAGACAGCCATGAAAAAAAGAAAAAGAATATGAAGGAAAGTGGTTTCTGGTAGCAAAAGGTGACCAAAAAAAAAAAAAAGGGATTACTGTCTGAGGTATTTCCATTTTAGAAGTGAAAAGGGGCTATGGGAATATTGTTCCCCACTACGTTACAGTTTTTGGTGATTTGCTCTAGAAATTCTGCAAGCTTGGAAAACTGCAGAGGTCTGGGGGGATAAAAAGGTGACACCGGTGCAGAGACACAGAAATGAGGGATTTCATCATCATAAAGAGTAACAGAGAGGACAGTGGTAACATGCATCACTCAGAACGGCGTTTGTGATTCCTCTGGCACCTGACCTTTTAACAATGCCTTTCTCCAGAGGGTTTTTTTATGCACTGGGCACGAGGGCTCGTGTGGAGGCAAAGGTATGCTGAAATGCCTTCACAAATACCCCCCCAAAAGCAGACACACCACATTTACTGTTCTTGGTATTTCTGAGTCAAAAATTAAACAGACCATATTAATTAAAAACCCCTCATTCCAGATTATGTCATCCATACAAAGGCATACAGAACAGTGCAAGCCCCAGCAAAACAAGGCAAGAAAACCAAGAAAATAAAACCTTTTTCAGATCCTCTTTTATGATTGCTAGCTCATCTTTCCCTTCAGCTCTGATCCGTCTCAACCTATGACCGTGCAACTGAATGCAAAGACATCTTCAGGAACGTTACCATTGGACTCAGTTTTTTCCACTCAGATGATACAAAAAAAACCCCCCAACCCTGAAAATCTTCTGTGCACGCCCCACTCCAGGGTCCTTGCTTTGCCAGAAAGGAGCACATCCCAGGTGAGCAGCAGCCTGCAACTGCTTCTGGCATCCCGTGATCTCCCGTCTCCAGCTGGGTGTGATGCCGGTGGGAGGCTCTGCATTAGCAGCCTCGGGGAAGGAGTCCTCTGCCTGTCTGTCTGTCTGTTGTGTACAAGAAGCCACATATATTTCTGAGACATGGTGCTGCTCCCCACTGGTATGAATCACCCAACTCTCACAGAGTAAGCTGTCTGAGATTATGAAGTTTGGTTTCTCGCAGGCCACCCAGCCCCAGTCTTTCCACCGCCGGCACTGGGATGGACAGACACGTTGGGTATCTGTGGGGTGCAGGCAGCTGCCCTGAAGCAGCCAGAACAAAACCACCGGCATCCCCCCCGAGTGCTGCCAACCACCTCTCAGCCAAACATGGTCTGCAGTCACTGCTGACCAGGCTGGGGCTGACACTGCAACCTGGAGTAAGGGGCAAGGTTTATTCCTGACCCCCAGATGCCAGAACAAGACACATCCCTTAGAAGGACGGGTGGCTTTAGCATCACTGAAAACATGCAGCGTTTTGGGGATGGTAGGACACTTCCCTTTGGGGCAGAGGTGCTCCCAGTCACACAAAGGTGGGTTTCAGATCTTCTTTGAAATTCACCATGGGCTGAGGGCCGCCATAGTGCTCTGTCCGGTGACCCACGCAGCCACTGGGCTCTGTGTCTGTGTCCGTGCTACTGCCGCCCAGGGAGCTGCGCGGGCTCTGGAAACAGACCTCGCAGCAGGGCCGGTGGCAGCCATGAAACATCTCCTCAGAGCTGCAGCTGCTGCTGGAGTCAGAGTCTGGGTAATAGTAGAGCGAACGCAGGGAAGGCTCGGCAGGTACCCTCAGGGCACCCTGCTGCCGCTGCTGCTCCTGCGGGATGCAGGGTGAAGAAGCCTGTGACTCCGGCCATCCTGGCCATCCCTCTGTCTGGAGGCAGACCTCCCCAGGGGTGGTTGGAGGGGATGGTGCTGATGGGTTAAGGAGCTCCCCGCCAGCCACCTTCCCTTCCCTCCCCAGGGAGATGCATGCAGAAGCCCCATGGCCCCAGCTGCCTGCCTCCTTCACTCCACGGCTGGTACGAGGGGACATGTGTCCAGGGAAGCGGGTAGAGGCAGGAGATAGTGGGATCCTCCGCCGCCGCCTCGCCAGGTAGGGGCTGAGGGTCATGCAGATGCCTGGGTAGCCCTCCTGGCCCCCCCATCTTCCTCCCTGCTCAGCTGGGGAGCCCTGTCTGCCAGGTAGGAGTCCTCCAGGTAAGGCTGGGCTGTAGGTTTTGCGATCCAGGCTCAGATCTTGCAAGATTTCCCGCAGCTTCTCACTGCTTACATAGCTGACTTTAGGGGATGACTCCCAGGCCATGCGAGATGAGACATCTTGGCCCAGCAACTGCTCCAGAGGCTGCCCCTGCCCTGCAGGTGCCCTGCACTCCTGGCTGTCTTTCAGGCCACGTTTGATGTCATCCCCTATGTCAAAAAGCAGCACCTGAGAGCAAACAGGCTCATAGCTCACATGTCTCTGGAGGTCCTGAGCATCGCTGGGAAGAGGTGGTGTACCCTGCAAGCAGGGAGGCTGCCTCACATCCTGCTCCAGATCTGGAGGGCAGTGGTCCCCTGGCACATCCCCATGCCATCCCAAGCTCCGGGTGCAGGGAGATGGCGGTGGCGCGTGGGGGTCACCGCCAGTCTCTGCAGACATCAGCCTCATCAGCTTCTCCTTCGCGCTGCTCACTTGCTCCTGCAGGCTTTCGATCACGGCGTTTTTCTGCATCAAACAAATAGGCCTGTCAAGCACAGGGTGGGTGGAGGGTACAAAAATGCTGCCAGTTTGGAAGCAGGCACTGACAGAAAACAAACTGTCCCTTTCTGCATGGAGAGGTGCTCTGAGGCAGAGCAACAGCTGCCTGGCTAGAGCCATGCAGGCAGCACATGTGACTTTGTCAACCCCTGGAGCCTCCCAGACCCTCCCAGATGTGGGTGCAGAAAAGGGGGAGCACAAGGGCAGACAGGTCTCTAAATGAGACAGCAGAGGGTAGGGGGCTTTCCTGAGATGGAGCATCTCCCCTCTAAACTAACCTGCTCTCCTGCTCTTCCTACACGTTGTTTTGAAACCCTCCAGATTACGCCTAATTTTGGCACTTTGGGGTGTAGAGCAACGTGACAAAACAAAGCAGGGAAGAGGCCAGAGGGCAAGCACCAGTGCAGACCCGGGTGTAAGGAAGAGCTTCCCACCCTGTAAAGCCTTCAGCCCACAAAAGGGAAAGGGAGAAGCCAGTGTAGCTGAGGGGGGCCAGCAGAGCCCCGTACCTCAGTGAGCAGCCGCTTCATGGAGTTTTTCTCCCCTATCAACTGGTAGAGCTGCTCCTCGCTGTACACCGACCGGCAGCTTCTGCTCGGGCTGGTGAAATATTTTGCCATGTGGCTCATGGCTTGGCTTTCTTCTTCAAAGGTTTTCCATTGCTTGAGCTGGGGAGCAGAAGAGGCGTTATCGGTGTGGCACGCGCGGCTCCTGCCGACGCGGCGGGAAGCAGCCGCAGCTCGAGCGCGAAGGAGACAAAGGGATGGAGAAGGGGAGACAAAGGCAGGGTGTGACGGAGGAGCAGAGACGGCTGGCAAGGGGCTGCAGTGGCACTTGGAGCCTCCCACCCTTCTGAGCCCTACCCTGTCCCCGGCTCAAGCTTTTAATGTAGTGAGGGTCAGTGCCTGCTTCCGCTGCAACCTCCAAGCTGTAAAAGCCCCCTCCCTCTTCTTCCCCCTCCCTGACTCTGTGACAGACAAAGACAGTGTCATGCACGCCTCCTTATCCTCGAATCACCGGTGACAAGCTGAAAACCAGCAACGCTTTGTATCCATTTTCTCATCCAGTGCCTGTGTGGAAGTCTTGCGTAGCCCAGCTCCAGCTGCTTAATGATCTCAGATAAGCAATAGAGGAGCGAGTCCATTAGGAAAAAACAAATTGATGAATTAAAAGATCCAAGTTAAATAAAACGTTCAAGGCCCCCGGGCTACAGCAGAAAAACGGTACAGGCAGAGCTCAAGTACAGCTCATCAGCTCCTCTCCCTCACTCCAAGAGACCTCGTGCTTGGCAGAGCACTGCCAGCAGGCTTGGTGCTTGTCAGAGGAGGTTTGGATCCTGCTCCCAAGGGCTGCTCAGATGAGTGATGGGCTGGGACTCTGCAGTTACATTGAGGTAGGAGGGGACCTCTAGAAATCATCTAGCCCAACCACCCTGCTGAAGCAAGGTCAGCTGTAGCAGGATGCCTAGGACTGTGTCCAGCTAGGTCTTTATCTCAAAGGATGGAGGCTCTAGAACCTCTCTGAGCAACATGTTCCAGTGCTTTACAACTTTCACAGAAAAAAAACAACCAAAAAAACAAACCACCACCACCACCAAAAATCAACCAAACAAAAAAAAAACCAACCCAAAACAAACCAACAAACCTCTTTCTCACATTTAAATAGAATTTCCTGTGTTTCAGTTGGTGCCCATTGTCCTGTCAGTGGACACCACTGAGAAGAGCCTGGCTCCCCCTGCTCTGCTCCACCTCCATCAGTATTTATACACATGGGTGAGATCCCCCGAGCCCTCTCTTGCACAGATGTGCTCTTTCTTCAGCTTCACCTCTTCCTCCTTTTCTCACCTCATTTCCTTGAGCTCAAACATCCCTCCAAACATTAAACTGAGTAAACAATCATTTCCTCTCCATGTAACAATGGGAGCATTTTCCCCCACTAACAGTTGTGGCCAGGCACACCAAGCAGCTCCTGGAGGACAAAGGAAGCAGAAAAGCCTTTCCTCACCACAAAAGGCTTCCTTCAAACATCTCTGCATCCTCCTCCTCACTTGTGGTAAAGCCCAGCTTCCTTCTCCAGTAGTGCAGAGGAGGATAGCCTCCCCTAGGGACCACCAGCAGCCACAGAGCCTCCAAGCCTGGTAAGGCCATCTGGATGGCCAGAGCCTGGCTTCACCCCTGCCATGGGCAGATACCATCAGTGGGAGTGGGCATGTAGCACGTGAGGAGAGGACAACTGCGTAAAGGACCAACCCCACCACCCACACGGAAGAGGAGGACAGCAGCTGCCTCGCCTCCACACATGCCCTCTGTGTGGCTGCCACCCTTGGCAAACTCTTGCAGAA
Organism: Megaceryle torquata; assembly: GCA_024611175.1. Taxonomy (NCBI): domain Eukaryota; kingdom Metazoa; phylum Chordata; class Aves; order Coraciiformes; family Cerylidae; genus Megaceryle; species Megaceryle torquata. The sequence continues at coordinate 24,146 of JANIJG010026127.1, read as the reverse complement.
GAGTTTCTGAGCAGCAGCTCTGCAAAGTGCCTGCACTCTTTGGAGACTCAGGGGACTTGCTTGGGGATGAAGCACCACTGGGAGCTTGGAGCTGTGCAGATGAGCCTGAACATTTGGGGAAAGAAATAGGAATATAAGTGCTTTGGCCCACACAGCTGTTGTTGAAATCCAAAACTGTGCCTGTTTCCAGCCAAGTGGTGAACAGAGGTGGCAGCATACCTGTGGGACAAAGATGAAGCAGTTGATTGTGGTTGTGCACACGAAGATGCCTCCAGAGGTAAAACCAAACACCAAGTTGTGCCAAGCACGGAAGAAACGGTGAATTAAGCAGACAGTGCCAGCAGCCAGGAAAACGAGGTTGACCCCAACGATGAGTGTCAAGGACTGGTTGACTGGTGGAGAGCTGACATTATCAGTCAGACCAGCCAAGTAGGTGCCATACAGCAGGAGGATACTCTGGGGGAAAAAAAAAAAAAAAAAAAAAAAAAGGTTTCAGGAGGGGGGAAAATTACAAATAGATGGTGCCAACCCCCACCTTGTACCAAGCCTGGTGAGCTCAGATACACTCAGCACAATCCTAATTAATGCTCTTTGATCTATAATGCAGACCTTCAGCGTGCAGTGGTGACGCTGTGGCAAACACCCAGCACGCTGCTGCAGGTCACAAGTGGGCTGGGGAGCGAGGGCAGGAGCAAAGGCTCTGGCAGGCCCTGGGGGTCCCAACTTAGGGGTGCAAGGAGCTGAGAGTCAGGTCAGCAGGTGATGCTGTGGAGCAAGGCACAGCCAGGAGAGGCAAGACATGAACTCCTCCCCGTGGGCATCCTGGAGCAGAAGCAGCAAAGGCAGACAAGAGATGGAGATCCCTGCGGGGGTGGGGCAGTGAGGTGCCATCAAGGAGCAACAACATATCTCTGAAGGAGCAGGAAGGAGATTCAGAAGGACACTGAGAAGGAAAAAGCAAGGCAGAAGAAGTGGAGATTTAGACTGAAGGGAAGAGGATGTACTTGGTGCCTCTTTAAATAGAAATCAAGGAAACCACCAGGTGCAATTCTTCTCCCTTCCCTTCGCCGTTTCCTGCCTGACTTTAGCAACACTGAAAGGGGCTAGAGAAGTGCTCTGTACACAGAGGCCCTCCCTCCCCTGGAGTAGGTTGGGGTTTTTTTCAGAGCAGGTTTCCTCACCATGCTGCCCCTCAAGTGTCCCACATGTCCATCTTCCCAGCATGCTCAGGATTAAGGTGCCCATCAGGCTGAATCGCTCCTTCCCCAGGGCACACACTGGCAGGAAACAGTATTTTTTTTCCTACCTCTGTAACACAGGGCATGGTCTGCCTTCAGGATCAGTGGGAAACACTATTTAACAAAATCCCTGCTCCTGCAAGGACCCAAAAATGCTGGGAACATGACTCCTACATTATTTCTGTGCTACCCACTAAGTGCCACTGTTGGCTTTTTACTAAGAGACATAATTTTATTTTTTTTTTTTTAACATCAAGAATTAATTTCTTTGTGATCTGTGGTGCAGATGTTCTGTAGGCCCTTCTGGACCTCTCTGTGCCGTGGCTGCTTGATGACTGCAATGTCCACTGCCAGGGTTAGGGTCTGGAGGAACACTCTTACAGGCAAGAGAGGTTCACGTCCATAGTCCCTGGTGAGACTCCCAACCTTAGAGCACCACGAATTCTCATGAAGGGGGTTGTAATAGTGAGACCTGCCTTGCTGGGAACTAGGCTGATGCCTGATCCTGCTTTGTAGAATCCGCACTGGATCATAACCATGTTCACCGTGGGGCACCTCCAAATGCATCTCCAAAGACAAGCCGACTCCTTATGCAGAAGCAAGAAAAAACCCCACCAAATCAGCACCAAAGTCACATTTAAAATTCATATAGTCTATCTGGGACATGGGCAACAGCACTGCTGTCTAGTAAACCAGGACGTTCAGTAAGCACGGGACTAAGTTTTTGGTCGTTGTTTGTTTTAATCTTGAGCAGAGGACTTTGCTCCTGATTCTGGGTATGTCCTTGGCAAGTAATTTCTGTTCATTGCTCTGTGCCAGTAAAATCAGGGTAATACACTGAGCAGCTTCACCAAGCACTGAGCACTTTAATGCCGTAGAAGATAAGTGCACGCAGAGATAGAGCCTACTCTCACATTAGTGCAAATCCAGATTAAGTCCAGAGAAATTGTAAAGAAATAACTTTGTTAGCATTTCATTGAACCTGACCCTGATCCTATCTACCTACTGGGGGTCACAAAGAATACCCAGGACTGGTTATGGGGATGTTTTATTCCAATAAGCAGTTTGTAGGGGCTGTAGGCAAAAGCACTGCCTGTCTAAACCCTAAAACAAACTGCAAACAAAATCAGAGGTGGAGACGCAGCCCTGAAAGCCCAGGGAACACCCGCAATCCCTAACACCAAAGGACTTTTAAGGACAGGCTAGACTAACATCTTCAAAATGAAGTGTAGGGGGGGAAAGGACTTGGCTGTGTCGTGAGGTCTCTTTCTGCTCTTTTTCCTACATGTTGGGTAGATGGTGAGTCAGAAAGGAACTGTCTGTACTGCACACAGAGATGGAGCCATTCCCAAAGAAAGGCTGTGATCTCACAAGCTTCATCAACATCAGCTTTCTGAAACGCGTCCAGCCTCTGCCAACCCAGAGAGACCACAGATAATTAGAGGAATAATTATAGCTACATAGTTACATCAGTATAACTAACTCTTCTGGAATAGGAATGGCCACATGCGAAGCCACACCAGTGAAAGTGTACCTCAGTGGTAGGTATAATTAAGCTGATACACATCCTGTAAAGGTAGGCACCACGCGCTTGTCATCAGCACCTCCTTGATTTGGAGTCAGAGGACTCAGGGGCTGAGCCACATTGTGCATCACTGCAGTGGGCAGTCATCTGTGGCTTTACAGAAAAATTGTGCTTGAAAAAACAGTAAGACATGAGTTTTAAGAAGGAAGATAGATAAGGC